>JAOEHX010037694.1:0-17353 GCA_025448015.1 Bolborhynchus lineola
TATATAAATTTAACAGGAGTTGTGATCCTGTGAGGTAATGATTGTTAGCTTCCACACCAGTCCATGCGACCACAGCTGCAAGTTAAAACAATGCCAAGTTAACCAGGAAAGAGAGATTTGGCTGTGGAACTTGGCAGGCATTTTGTTTGTTTTTATTTTATCTGACAGTGATCAGTTAAAATGTTGTTCTTGTCATGCAAACGTAATGCCTGATAATTGTCTGCAGCATCAACCATTGCTTCTGAGCTGGGACAGTTAATTATCAGGAATGAAGACCAGTTGTTCTGCACCCAAATCCAAAATAGAAGGGATAATCTTTCTAATATAGCAGGCAAGACTTTTTTTTCTTTTCTTTTTTTTTTTTAATAATTGTAGTTTTGAATAACTTATTCTTAAAAATCAAATAAAATACATCAAGCATGTGAAAATGAAATAGGCTATGTAGATTTCTATAGGCTCCTAGTAGGAATCACAAGTCATGCAGGGAAAAAATGACTTTTTTTTTCTTCATCTGATAATGTTCCAGTTGGTGTTGCTGTTTGTGCTTTCCCAGGGAAGGTATTGTCATATGATTATATGTCTCCATTTTAGCAAAATTCAGCTTTGAAGAGACAATGGGAAATAGGGTTGATGTGCTATTTTAAGTGAAAACATAATTGAGGGAGAGGAAGCTGTTCGGAACTGGTCATAGCTGGCTTACAAAATCAACATGGCCTTAAACTGAGGTACATCAGCAGTGGATTTCAGAAGATGGTGCCAAACAGTGTGGCTCTGTCTTGTGACGTTAGTTGGGTCTCTTACACTGCATTTTGGGATGCCTGACATCATGCTGCATGGCTGATGTACAGAAAATGAGAAACAGAATTAGTAACCAGTCTTCATCTGTGTATGTCCAGGCCTTTCCCCATGTTCAGCTGTCCAGTCAGCAATGCTGCACAGCTGCTATGATGTGAGACCATATGCCCAGCAGTCTCTGGGAGCTGTGGAGCCCAGCTGAGACCATATGCCCAGCAATCTCTTTGGTCTGCCTGGGTAAAATTTTGGTCAGAGAAAGGGACACATCCAGAAAAAAAACAAGTAAGTTATAGCCCTACAATGAGGGGTTAACAACTAATTTTGAGAAAAGACTGTTTTTGAAAAAGGCTATTGGAGGAGTGAGAGTAAAGCAAAAATGAGTTAACTGCTTATTTAATGAGCATCATCCATCCAGTGCATGAGTTGAGTGCCTGTGGAGAAAATGGAATGCAGTTGTGTAACTGATTGTCAAAACACATAGGCATAAAGGAGACATCTAAATATAGTAGAGATGCCTTTCATTTTGGCACTTGCAGAGCTGAACATCCAATGTGAAGCAAATAGCAAAGCCCCTGCTACAGACCCCAGCTACAGGGGTAAGCATTTATTGCCTTCTGTAGCATGGTGGTGTGAGGTTAAGGGGGAGATGGGCTGAAGAAGGCAGTTGTCCTGCATTCACTCTGGTATTGCACACAAGTTTGGAATAGTGTGCTAAACAAGCTCCCCCCTTTGCCCGCCATTCACACAGTCACTGTAGCTGCCTATGGATATGTTTGTGTGTGTATGATGCTTGAATGTTAAAATAGAGACTGTCTTTTGGATCTTGCTCAGCTGTGTGTTGCATTAGTTCTGGGAGAAAATTTCTTTTCTGACCCCAGATAGGGATCAGCTCAGCTTAGGCTCCAAAGAATAGAGATTAATATCCCCTGTGACCTTTTAGCCTAGCTGCTGCAGGGTTTTAACAAGTGGGCTTAAGACACTATGTGTGGCAGCTATGCTGACATGAATGCCTGTAATGTCTCTTCTTGTCAATGATCCGTGAACTACAGGATCTCCAAGGATATCTTGATGTGCTGTGGAGCTGTTATGGTCTAGTGCAGGAAAGAACCCCGCAATGATAGAATGAAAAGCTGTTGTCACAAGTAATGTGTAAGGTATTCTAAATGTACCTGATAACAGTTGTCCCTGGATGTGTATTTACTTAAAAGCTGTGGCTGTGATATGATAGGAAAACCAAATATTTAAACAAAACCCCCAACAACGAAAGAACAAACAACAAAAACACAGTGTATGACTTCTGTATTTCTGGTTCCTTGGACTTTTGCAATGTTGTAAGAACTCTATAACATAATATTGAACAGATAATAAAAAAAATAAGTACATAACGTGAAAAAGCCCCCACTTACTGCAAGCTACCTTTTCCTCCCCACCCCCAGCGCTGAAGAGTGTGTTGTCCAGAAAACAATACAGGAAGGAGTTCTTTCCTAAAAATAATCTTTCCTTAATTTTGGACATAATTGTTTTGACTTGCTTTGGCTGTTCTGAACTAACGTTACCATCACTTCTGTGTGTAAGAGGTTTATAGTTTGTTTAAACACTTTTAGCCATTAGTTTCAAACAGCCAGTCTTTTTGCAGTAGGACCTCAAAGAGCTGCCTGGGGATCAGGGAGAGCACTGATTTAGGACTGAGGTCTACAGTTGCAGTTTCAAATATATCTGAGGTATATGGGTGATGTTATATTCATCCTCTCAAGCTATGTTGCCTGTTTTGGTGTCTAGCATAGGTGATAAGTAAAAATTGAGGTGCCTGAATCTTAGAGAAAGATCCAGAAGCTTTTGTCAGCCTAACTCTGGAGGCACCAACTGTTCAGTAGGTTCATACATGTATATGCATGAACTTCCCTCTATACTCCAAGTTTCGGTGCCTGTTGCTGTTTAGAAGCTCTCCAGTGTGATGCACTGTGCATCAAGCACTTGCTTAAGCTTTAGTGTCACCAGCATGAGGCCGGAAGCCCCCAGACTCTTGGTTGCTGGAGGACATGGGAGATTCTCATTTGGTTTCCTCCAGCAGTTTTAAGACCATGTAAGTTTTTGTACCTCCCGCTTCCCAGCTTCCTGAGCTAACCATTCTTCTGAAGTGAGTATATGTTTGTGTGGATGATATGCCTCAATTCCTGCCCACAGGTTCGGCTGGTGACAGAAGATTGTGTCCTCTGGTGAGCAGGGCACTCTTAAGTGTCAGCCCTCTTAAGGCAAAGGGGAGTTAAACACATGCCTGCAGGATGTGAGCTAGCTGTAATAAACAGATACAAAAGACTGCTAAAGTACGTACATGTTTAATGGATTTCTGGGAATTGAATGCAGCATTTCCTTAGAAATATTTTATTTACCTTCTTGGGTTTTGCTACATGTGGAGAAAACCGGCAGAGATTTGAAAACCATTTTCCTTATGGGGACAAGCCAGTTTTGCAGCAGATCCTAACCTGGATGTCTTTGAAGATGGGGCCATGGATTGTGCACCAGGTGGTGCTTTGTTCATTTATAAGTTGACTTATCAGATCTGAATGGGTTGTAACCTATATTCAGTTCCTATCTTTATCCATTTCCACTGCAATGCAAGTGACATCACTTTTTCCTGTCAGTTATCATCTCTGCATTTTAAAATTAAATGGTCTTACTTGCCACAAAGCTGGGGCTCTCCAGTGATGTATCCTGCCTTTTCTCTGCACCAAGAGAAAGCAATATAGAGTCATCACCCTTTCTATGTGAGTTCTGCTCCTGCCCAGAAGTTTATAGTAGATGTCGGAACAATCTGCAAGCTGAAATGTGTGTGTCACAGCCCGAGGACAAGTAAGCCCCAATGCGTCTTGCTGTGCTGAGTGGCGTACGAGCCATGGGCAGCAGTGTGTTCTTGCCATAAAATTCTTCAGCCATGTGAAAGCCGTGTGGCCAGTAGGTACAAGTGAGTGCTTAGTTACAGGGAGCAGGAGTGAAGAGGTGCTGGAGCAGACCTGGTATGCAGCTGCAGGCAGCAGTAAGGACCATCAGGTTTGGCACTGTTGGGAGGCAGAGTGTGTATTGGGATAGGCAGTGTTCAGGACAGGCAGAATGAAGGTCATGTGGATGTTGATTTAACTTGTCAGAGGTCTGAATTTTGCTAAACATGAGGAAATACAAAGGCATAAAATACATCCTCCTTAATGCTGTCTTGATGTTGTCTGTTTTATAAAAACTACTAACATTTTTATAACCCACTAGGATGTAAAAGGTTGTTTCTCCCTGTTCTGGCTTCTCTCTGATACCACCTGCTCTTACTGCAAACACCCCCATATCACAGGTTGTCTTCAGCTGTGCAGCCTGAACTCTGTGCTGCACCAGGCTCCATGTGCTGCTGTCTTCCCATCTGGCTATACCAGTCCTTCCCTGTTTCTTCTCAAACGCTTTCGTCTTGGCAAAGCCTTGGTGCAGCTAGTGGACCACCCTCCACCTTCTCCACCTTGGTCAGTGCAGCTCTCTACATTGTGTAGCTATGAATGATAATTTTATATTTTTGATTTCCAGAGGTTTATAGCTGGGTGAATGTCAGAGAGCCCACACGTCCTGAGTCAGAGGACAAGGGAAAGGAACTGATGCTCTTTTAGTATGATAAGGACCTAGACTTTGGGTCATGCAGGATTCAGATAAAAGGGCAGGCGCCCATGAATCTTAAATACAAGCCTAGGTGAGGTTGGACAGGGCCTTGGGTGACGTGGTCTACTGTGAGGTGTCCCTGTCCGTGGCAGGGGAGTCCAACCCAAATCATTCTGTGATTGTAACATAGCTTTCTTTTCAGTATGTGGTTTAAAATTGCTTTCTTGAATGGTTACTGGAAAAAAAGTACACGTTTTCCTTAAAGTCATGCTGCGATTTACTACTTGTATAAAAATGTTAGTAAAATCTGTAAATCTTTAATTGTTTTGGGGACTATGGGAAGGTTGTACTTTGGGAATCACTGTTTTAAAGAATCTTAAATTTGGATTGCTAACTCTACCATAAATCCCAAAGTGACATGTTAAATTTAATGAAAAAACTCAAGTCAGCATGTGGATGCTGGAGTACTTTGAAAGAATATTTAAACAGAATGAGGCTCTCAACTTTGTCTATAGTACAGCAGTCAGTCAACCATGTCATAATCTCATTAGGGTGAGGGCTCTTGAAAGTGCTAAGTGCAGATTTCCCTGATGCTGGTTGGCACATTTAGGCATGTAATACAACAGTATAAATAGCAATTTAATGCCTCGTGTGATTTGTGATTCATGGGGTTGATGGCTGCTAATATATTGTGGTGATCTACAAATTTGAGTTTGGCTTGTTTGGTTCAGTGCGGACAGGGCATTTAATTTTCTTGCAATAATTTAACAGGACTGGGGCCAAAGGCTTGCAAAGAAGTTGTGTTTTTTATCACTACAAAAGAGTTGTGATTCATGGTCTGAAACGTTAGTCTAGTAACAAGATACTGCAGGGCTAAATGTTTGAAAGAGAGGGGGACTGGATGGGAATGGGGGTGGAAAGGCACAATTCAGCTGTAAGAGAAAAACAAAACTAAAGTGTCGCAGCCTGAGTTACTCTACGGCATACACAGTTCATTTTTTTCTGATTATTATGTTCTCTTTTAGATTTCTGAGTGAAGATGAATTTAGCAGAGATTTGCGATAATGCCAAAAAAGGAAGAGAATATGCACTCCTTGGGAATTATGACTCTTCTATGGTATATTACCAGGGTGTCATCCAGCAAATCCAGAGGCATTGCCAGTCGATCAGGGATCCAGCAATTAAGGGCAAATGGCAGCAGGTAGGATGAGATAAGGTTGCCTTTATTCTGTCACTTGATATTTGAAAAGCACACTATGCTTCCCAGACCTTTTAAGATGTAGAGGACGTATCTTTCAGTTAAGTTTGAAACATTTCTTTTACAATATTTTGTTGATATTTAGGGGAAAATATTTTTTGTGGTGTGTTCAAAAGGAATTTATTTTGTTCTGATTGAATCTGGTCTTTGGTTGTTTTCTCTCAGGATGTCTGTCTGATCTCTAGTCTGTGTGTGATTGCATACTTTGGAAAGACTGTTTTGCTGAGGTCTTCCTTTTGCTGTTACATCTTTTGACCACCCAATGTCCAGTAAACTAAGACATGAATGAATGGGTTAGCATCACTGAAATGGCTGTCAGGGTAGCAGTTAACTATAACACTACAATGTGCAAATTTGGATCAGGTTTGTAAAACTCCAAGTAATATTCTTTGCCTGAGTCTTGCACACATGCATCTCACTGCTAAGCAGAATACTGTTGAAGCCAAGGAAATAATCTGTAGGTGAAATGCAAGAACCCTCATTTAGCACTATAAGTATTTAAATCTTCCTCACATTTTGTGGTCTCAATTTTCATTGCACAAAATGTGTTCCATAAAAAAAAAAAAAAAAAGGATAAACATGTAAAAGTGTATTCCAGAATAAGGAATTCATGTTGCATAAATACAATGTTTTGAAAGAACATAGCTCCTATAAAAAGTAATTTTGCAATAAGTAGTTGAAGAGATGATTTCAAGAAGAGTTTTTCTAAATACCATGTTTAAACGGTGTCACTTAGAAGTGTATTTTTCCTTTTCATTGCAGGAAGTGCTTTGGTTACGGTTTTGTGCTTGAAATATCTGACACTAACATCAAGTATTTGTGTACTGATAGCTCCAACACTGCTAGCAATCATTTTGTAATGACAGTACTATTCATAGGTTTATCACAAAACTGTAGAGGTCTGTCTACTTATTAAGAGCTCATCTGCAAAGATTGTGCATTTACAAACAGCAGTTATACTGCCTAGCTTTCCTGTGCTGTAATAAGCTGAATGTTGTGTAGGAGATACTCACATTCAAGTATTTGCATTTTAGCAATTCCCCCTGCCATAGCATCCGGATTCCAGTGTTCGTGCCCTATGTGTGTCCTTAGTTCCTGACAATCTTGTAGGTGACTTGAAGGTAGAGCTTGAGGCTTTCCTTGTTCTTCAGCTGCATCACTGCATTGTCTTCACTTACAGTATTTAGTGTTTCCTCTGATTACGTCAATTCTTCCATTAAACTTTCAACAGCTCTTACCTTGTGAAGGTTGTGTGTTGTTCAGGCAGCTTCAGAGAAGCCTGTGCAGCCCAGGATGAGTGTTGTGCATTGGAGACAAGCCTCAAGTGAAAAAGGACCAGTAACATAGTTTCCAGGATTATTCCTTGGAGAAGGCAGCTGGCTGCTTAGCAGAGGATCTGAAGTTGGCACCTTCTCCAAAATTGTCTTTTAGGTGAAAACAGAATGATCCCTGACTGTGTCCCATAAATGCTTTGGAGAACTGTCCCCGGAACAGCAGCAGGTGGGGCAGTGTCTGTCACACTGTGCTCTTGTGTTAATTCTGAGACTTCCCAACACAGTGGTGACGGAGGAGCTCTGTCACAGTAGTTTTTTGCTGTCATGGGTGCCAGTTTTGGCTCAGGAACAAACCCCAAAAAGTAAGCAGGATGGTTTAAAAAGCAGGAGGGCTTCATCCCCAGGCTGATTGTCTTCTCATTCATTTATAGAACTAGCTTATAGCACTGGGAACAAAATTATATAACCCTGACAGCAAATGATGCAGCCCTGGAATCATTAGCTTTTCCATACCTGCACCTGAATAGGTTAGTGAGACCTGTAGAAGTAGACCTGCATTCTTACCCACCCTTGATAAATTGTGCTTTCTCACTCCTTGAGACAAACTAAGAGGGAGTGATCTGGATGTTAGCACTGTTTTCCAGCTCCAACAGTGGCTGCATCCAAACTGTCAGTCACATTCAGTAGCTGTCTGACAGACAGCCTGTTTTGAAAAGAATTAAACTGGAAGTTGGATCACAAGAAACACTCATTCATAATATTATAATAGTATTTAGAGTTTTTTCTTTTTAGATTATTCTCATGAAAGAGTTATGCCATACACATAAGTTTAGCAAAATTCAGGTTTTACCGTCTTGGTACTAGTAATGTGCAGAAGCAATATTCACACACCTATGTGCTTCTTGCAAGTGATACAAGAAGCAAAGCAATCCTTAGGTCATACTAAAGGGGGTGAAGGCAGTTGATTTCTACATGAAATTCCGTCTCCTGTGGTGTATGGAGCTAGTCTGTTCTTTAGGTTCTTAGATTTCTCTGTCCTCTGGGGAATCTGATGGGGATAATACTACTGGTACCTTCTGGAGGTGGAGTTTAGTAATCTCTAGCAGACACTGGAGTTTAGCAATCTCTCCAGCAGACGCAATCTCTCCAGCAGACACAATCTCTAGCTCAAAGTAGAGCTTTTATTGTTGGGATCAATCCAGTGTGAATGTCCACTTAGATAAGTGCTTGAAGGAGAAGATTGTTGCTTAATGCATTTGTTCTCTGAGATGTACTGTCTACATGCACTTTTACAATCTTGAACCTCCTGAAGGATTCCTGGGACACTGATGCTGAGGAGATCTGGCAGTATGAAGGAGGTCCTTCCTTTCTGTACATCTGTGTGCAGTGCATGAAGAGGGTGCTTGTCCTACTGGTACTTCTGAGGCAGTGAACTTAGTTTCAGGTGTTTGTATACATGTTCCCTCAAAAATAGGAATGTTCATATGAGTAACATCTCATTGTTACAAGGGCATGTAGTGACAGGATAATGGGGAATGGCTTTAAACTGAAAGAAGGTAGGCTTAGATTAGACATTAGGAAGAAGTTCTTTAGTATGAGGGTGATGAGGCACAGGTTGCCCAGAAAAACTGTGGATTCCCTGTCCCTGGCAGTGTTCAAGGCCAGGTTGGATTGGGCCTTTAGCAACCTGGTCTAGTGCAAGGTGTCCCTGCCCATGGCAGGAGCAGGAGCTAGATGGTCTTTGGGGTCCCTTCCAACCCAAACCAGTCTACGATCTCAAAGAATAGTTACAACCATGGCTCTGAGACTGACCAACTCATACCTGCTACATGAATCATTGTTCTCCCTATCTTGTCACTTCTCTACAGCGAGTGTTCCATCCTGAACAGGTACCTCATGCTGGGTAAATCTGTTCTTTTGCCTTATGTACTACCGAGGATTTTCCCAGCAGTTTATTGAGCAATATAGAGCAGAGGTGAAACAGGAGTAGTTGGAATTTTTGGTCAAAC
Organism: Bolborhynchus lineola; assembly: GCA_025448015.1. Lineage (NCBI taxonomy): Eukaryota > Metazoa > Chordata > Aves > Psittaciformes > Psittacidae > Bolborhynchus > Bolborhynchus lineola. The sequence continues at coordinate 8,967 of JAOEHX010037694.1, forward strand.
TCGCAAACACTGTTCATCTATTCTCTCTTTCCTTGGGTGTCATGGTTTACAAACTCTTTCAGGTTCTTCTGGATAGAGTAGTGTTCTGTACAAGTACTTGGTGGCTTGTATTTCATGTTGCACAGTCAGACAGCTTCAGCTTTGCAACTGAGCACCCCGATTTTAAGGGTTTCTTGTGCTTGGTGCTGATATTAGAAGGAATGTGAGTGAACACTTGTCATCTCCCCTGGGAACAAGCGACTGGCTCAGTTCCACTTGATTCAGTACTGCTTCTGGAACTTCAAAATCGATGCAGATGGAGAACAGGAATTGTGTTATTAGTCTGGTACAGCCTGTAGAGCTTCAAAAGGGCGAAAGATGCATCCTGGAGGGTTCAACTAAAGCAGCAGCGTGACAGTATAAGAATTCATCTGACTCTGGAAAATTTATTGTCATTGACTGTCCATCACTTGCTTGGCTCAGGGATGTCAAGGGTGACCTGCCCTTGAGACCCTTATTTGTTTTGCACCCAGAGGGTTCCCAGCTTGCTCTTGGGTAGCTGAATGTATCTCCATTCTTAGCCTCACTCCTAGGCCTGTGAGCTCATTTGGAAAAGTTCCTTCTTTGTTGAGGTTTGGCTGATAGGTAGGCATATTCATCCATGTAAATGCAGTCTGGGACTGGAAAGACTCAAAATCAGAAGCAACTAATCTCTTTTTCTGCCTAAAACCAGTAAAAGGTAGGTATACCACTACTGTGAACTTTACTTGTGTTGACATTTTGCCTGTTTGTTCTGAGAGAGTCTCTTGGCTGGTGCAGTTTTTTACTAGACAGCTGGCTTGTAGGAAATAGCTGCTTCAGTGACAGTTCAGCAGCTGCAGAATGACAGCAGAGCGTGCCCCAGGAGATAGTATTGGCTTACAACAAGGCCAGTGCCTGTCGAGCAAAACCTGCTGCATGTTATAGGCATGTGCTGTGTGTTATACAGTATGTGAAAGCACAGGAGCTGGGGCAGGAGTTCAGTGATTCTCAGGGTGCTGGGAGCTGCTAGCAAGGCACCTTTCTGACTGTGCTCACTGGAGCAGATTTGGTGCCCTGTGCTCTTGCTTAAAGAGTAAAGCATGATTTTTACTTTTTTTTTTAATTTTAAACACATTTCAGTCAATCTTTTCTTGTGTTGCTTTTGCATCATGCCTGTTTTATTAACATTCCATAGGTTACTTCATGAGTAATTAGCGAACGTACTGCAGGTAACTCATGAACAACTATGATTCCAGGAGCTGTACTTTGGTTCATGGGATCAGGCTGGGTTACAGGGCATCTGTTTTGGGAATGGTTTAGGGAGTTGTTATTTTCACTTTTAAAAAAAGGAGCTTGTTGAATAACTAGCACTAATTACAGGCAGTAATTCCAGGTTTGGTAAACACTTTTATAGAAACTTGATTGTTTTTATTCCAGCATGATATAATTAAAAAAACCCTCAGCACACATTGTATTTACCAAGGTACAAATACCCATGCTTATTGCTGAGAGAAGTTGTGTAGAAGTACAAGCTCTGGCATAGCAAATAAAAGCTTGTGATGTCAAAACTACTACAGTTGCCAGATTGTGAAATACAGAGGAACTCCCTGAAATGGGTTTTGAAATTACCACTAAGAATGAGTGAGCTCAGCTTTTGGTCACTGTATTTTATATCCATATGTTAATGTGTTTTCTGCTTGGTTATTGTAAATCTTTAGGACTGGAATGTCAAAACAAAGTTGTAGAGCCACCTCCTGGGCTGAAAGGCTTATCGGGCTTTTCAAAACCACCCAATGCCCACGATGCTGCTTCTGTGGAGCAGGTGCTGTGACTGGTAGAGGTGGCTTGTGTATGAGAGTGTGACTGTGGGAGAAAGCAATTTCACACACTAGGTGAATCCAGTTAACACCCAGAGAGGCCAAACTCTTCCTCACCTAGTTCTGCCTCCAGCTGCAGCAGCTTCTCTCCCTCCACTGCACCCTGACATTCCTTTTCCTGGGATTCACTTGGTCACAGGGTAGTGAGGAAGTACAGCTTTCTGATTCGGTCCTGTGTTTTCTTTTTACTCTGCTAGGCTAATTTTCTTCCATTTTGCTAAGCTGAGTTACTGTACTGTGGTGCCAGAATTGCATCCAGAAGCACAGTGTCAGAATGGGCTGCCCAGGGAAGTTGTGAATGCTCCATCCCTTGCGGTGTTCAAGGCCAGGTTGGACATAGCCTTAGGTAGCATGGTCTAATGGGACTAATGGGTCTAATGGGAGGTGTCCCTATCTGTAGCCAGGGGGTTGGAACTAGACGATCTTAAGGTGCTTTCCAGCCCTAACTATTCTATGATTCTATGATATATCAGGAAAATATTACCCCAAAGTTAAGAATATTTCTTGAATTAGCCATGAAATAAAAATATAGTATATTAAAAAAATATACAGTATATATGTTTATACACATTAATATTGAATTTCATTACCATTCTGCTGCTACAATAAGGCTCAGGTTACCAGATCCTTTACTGCAACTCTTACAGACAGATTTTCAAAACAGCTGTGTGCTAGTTAAGTAGGATGAGGGATATTGAAAAGCTGATGCTTATTATGTGATATTTAAGTGACAAACTTTTGAATCAGAAAAAAGGGGCGTGCTCTTATATTAGAGCTCTCCCAGGCAGACACAAGGGAGTATTAACATCTATTGCTCTGCTTCATTATCACTTTCTATGTTAGTCTCTAGTGCCTGCTCTAGAATAAGATTCATCCCACATTTTTAGCCTTCAAGCAACATCACTCTAATTTTCATTTTAATCTTTTGCAGCAAAACAAAAACTGCATCTTATTGTAAGTAATATAATTTATTTATACTTGATATAATTTGAAAAAGTGATGACACACCAACAGCTCAAGCATGAAGCATTTTTAATTCTTCAAAGTGACAGATGATTATCAAATAGCATTTACTTGATATTTAAATATTATCATAAAAAAAAATCTGTTCCTTTTAAAATTCATAATTAAGAAAAAAATATTCACTCTTTCTCTTTTCTGTGGCCTTTCTGGGTTTGGAGGATACCTGGGGTGACAGGTCACATAGAAACTTGAGCAACCAGTCCATCCCATTGTGTGAAACATTTTCTGCAATGTATTGCTTGTTTCTTGCCAAGACTCTTACCAGTCACTGTTTTCATCACTCTCCTCCTGTTTATTCATCTCCTAACTCATTACTCTCCCTGACAAGCCCTTTCTTGCCCAATAATTTGCCTTTTTCCCCACCTGGTACCATCTACAAGTGATAACAATTTTCTAAACATCCAATAAGTTGGGCTTTAATTACTCAATCTGCTTTTTAAACATTTGCAGTTTGCTCAGGTGTGCTGACATCAAAAAAAAAAAAAAAAAAAAAATCAAACATCTAGTACAGTAATTATGAGATTAGGCATCACAACTCACATGGCACCACAGAACTTACAAATGAGGTCACCCAGAGGATGAAAATGTAATTGGAAAAGAAAGAAGAAAAAAATTAGGGTAAAAGCGTAAAATGGCATCAAAAGAGGGAAAGTCTGAAAACTGCCTGTGTACCATAATCCTCACTGTCAAACATAATCAACATGGCCAAAACACCCATATCCTCATTTTCAAGTTGTGTGTTGTGCTGTTTTTTTTTAATCCTGGAGTCTCACATAGGTCTGGTAAAATGAAACACTTTTACCATGAAAGTCCTAATTTCATGATAGTAGAATCCAAAGAGTTTTTTCTGAGGTGTTCAGAGTCCATTCAAACTATTCATACTATTCACAGAATCCCAGAATGGTTAGGGTTAGAAAGGACTTCATGATCATCTAGTTGCAGATCTCTCATGTGTCCACACATTTTTTAATCTCACTCGTTAGATACAGAATTTAGCAATCATTCTCCTTTGCTGCTTCTTCAGTGGCATCACAGAAGGAACAGACTGTGGGGGTTTGTATTTGCAGAGAAGGACTGGGTGGGGAATAGATTTTTGTTAAGAGAAGGTTTTGGCTGGGAGCCTTTTGGTTTGGCGCTTTTTTTTTTCAGCAGAAAAATGACATTTGGCATCTGAGAAAAGAGTTTCTCTTAACCAATTTGGCTGCTCCCATAAGTAACTATAAACCATAATTGTTTTACTTCCAAGTAAGTTCCGAGGAATTTTTCTTTTCCACCAATGAGCTGGAGAATACAGCATGTGTGTCCAATTTGTAGTTGAATTAATATGTGGGTACTAAAATAATTTTTATACAAATATCCATCCTCTGAGGAAAAGGACATACTTAATACCCTTTTTATGTGGTAGAATTGATGAGATTTTGGCTACAGAACAATACACTTTTGAAGTGCCACAGATTCCAGAACTGTCTATCTTGATAATATCAAAGACACAAGACAGCACAGCCTTACCTTTATATCAGTCCATGTAGCTAGAATAACTCATGGGACAACAGAATTCTGATAAATATTTATTTTAATACCTTCTATTATTAAAATCACTCCCTTTTAGAATAAAAATACAACTTGATTTCCAATATAAGTTGACACTTGCTTTGATCTCCACACAGACAGTGCCTGTTGTCTGGTCTGAAAGATAATATCATCTAAGTACAAGAGTAATACTTTTAATTTGCCTTTTGTAATATAAAGCGTAGTTGGATGGGACTTTTTTCTTCAGTTTAGTAAAAATCCACTGAATAAGCATCATCATTTGCCTGTAACCTTTTACAGATGTAGTGATCTATAAAAATCCTGGAAACCTACAAAACAAACTCAAAAGTAATTCTCCCCTCTTACCCAAAATCCATGAAAAAAATTGGGTTAAAAAAAGAAATTTAACACTTTAGTAAAATTTTTCTCTCAGAATGAATAGTAAAAAAATACCAATATCTGAAGGGGGCCTACAATGGTGCTGGAGAGGGACACTTTCAAGGACTGTAATGATAGGACCAGGGGAATGGGTTCAAACTTAAGAATGGGAGATTTAGGTTAGATATAAAGAAGAAAATCTTTACTGTGAGAGAGGTGAGGTATTTGGAACAAACTGCTCAAGGAAATGGCAAATGTTCCATCCCTGGCTGTGCTCAAGGCCAGGTTGGATGAGGCTTTGAACAATATTGTCAAAAGTGGGAGGTGTTCCTGACTATGGCAGGGGGATTGGAACTAGATGGTCCTATTGTCCTTTCCAACCCAAACCATTCTATGGCTCTATGAATGTTTAGAGAAATATTCAAAATTATATTACTTCTTCTACACTTTATCTTTAAAATGCTCTCTGTGACTAAGTTATTTTGACAGAAATGCTTATTTCAACACTTACTGTATAAGACAAGACAAATTCCTACAGATGGTGAAACTTCATCCTTTATAACAAATTTTGTAGTGGACCTTTAATACTGTGGCACTACTAAAAACATAGTGAATAAGCATTAAAAGGTCATGCTCATTTTCTAAGCTTTCCCTGTAGAAAACATGCATTTCTACTGTGTCTGCTCTGTAAGTTTAGAGCTGTGTACACTACAATTTTCTGAGCTGTGTGGATATAATCTTCCTTTTTGTTTACTTGTCAACAATATTAATGCTTTCTATTTTCAGCACTTTACTTTCTTCCAACTCTGAAGATATATCAACATGCAAAAAAGTACACTTGGTACTCTAATATGTAATGCAGCTTCATCTTTCAGTATAGACATATCTGTCATAATTCAGAGATTAAAAATGTATGCTTTTTTCCTAAATATACCATCAGTGTTTTCTGTATGCTAACTAAATTATCCAAGTCCATTTTTCACTTTAAAGCTGAAAATCAATTTCAGTATCAATAGTGTACGGGTATCACAAATATTTTCCAGCTATTTGATTCATTCCCCATATTTTTTCCATGCCTTAAAGGACCCCAACTTTTGGTACTGTTATACCAGGTAATCCCAGAAATGCTGAAAGACAACTCTGACGAAGAATACCTATTGTAGGGTGCAAAGAATACTGAAGTCCATTAATTGAATACTTAATTGTATCATGCTGTCTATAAGCCTGAAAATATTTCACACAAGTTAAAAGTTTTCATTGATCATTGTCAGCAACAGAGGCTATTTCTCATAACACACCATTCATTTATATGATGTGCCCTACTTTGTTCAGGAATGTGGCATTTCATTACATTAGACAGAAAAAAAATGATTCATTCAAGCTCTGAGATTTTTGCTGCACTCCTTTAAAATGTCACCATTTCACCACTGGCAATAATGCAGAAATACCAACAGTCTTTTGTTTGGCAAGGTCCTCATCTTTACTAGACCTTTATTGCAGAGTATTGCAACAAATTGAACTCTTGGCAAAATCTTTTGGAACTCTTGGGAATTTTGGCACTTCCCAATCAAAGGGTTGAGGTAACTGACACACCATAACGCTTCAGGGCTATTGAACTGTGATACCTCACAGAAAATGAAACTGGCATCTGGTCACAATGTCTTTTTTGATATTTAAGATTGACACTTGCTGCAATTACCCTTTCCACAAGATTCTGCTCTAGAGATGCGCAGCCTCTCAAATTACTGACAGCCCTGCCACAAACCTGACTTTGTTCTCTTAACCAACTACTCCCCATGGTATTTCATTAAAGGGATATTTTGACTGAAAGCATCCCTGCCAAATACCTTTCAATTCATAAATTGGTTTGTCATTCCAATTCTGGCTTTGCTGAATGACATGCAGATTTGGATGTAATCCAATTAACAAGTGAAGCAATTAATATAACAAGCTATCTTCATGCTAACTTGCTGAAACAAAGGGTTAAACATTTCCCAGTGACATGAGATCTAAGCAGCATATTAACAATTCTCACATTCATGCAACATTTTCCACCACCAGCTCTTTTCTAGCATCTTAAAAGCTGTCAGCTGTAGCCAGTCACTATTTCGTATGGAATCCCCCCGGGAACTCAACAGGATTTTTATATCTGTATTCAGGTCAAAATATATTTGTACAGAAGACACAGGTACTATCCTCATCTGCCTTAGGATGTAGCACCAATATAACAACTGAACCAGCTTAAGTCAATGAAATTGATTTTTTTGTTGTTGTTCTTTCTGTTGGTGTGATCAGTTCTGAAATACCAGTCTGACAAACTTCTACTGCTGTTCAAAATATTACTACTTCATTTTTTGAGAAGAGCTGAGTGTATCATGTAGACATCTTGCATGAGTTTGTTTTCATGACAGTGTGTTTAATACTATAATTCCTCTGTATTCTGAGAGAATGGTCCAAACTACAAAGCAGGTTCCCTCCCACTGACTTTTCTGGAAGCTGAAGTCAAGCAAAATATTATTTGTGATAAGCTTACAAAAGAAAGGTTTTTGATTATTGAAATGTCTTCCCAGGGCAATTTTGTGCTTGCCTTGTTGCTATGATAAGCATCAGGGGAGAAAAAAAATCAGCTTCTTACAGAGGCGAAACTGTGTCATACCCACCCTTTAAAAGTGAGTCTTCCAGGATCAAAGGAGAACCCAGTAAAAGCTTTACAAACACTGTTCTGTTTTACATCAGGGCTGAATTTAGCTCCAAATCTTTGGCTAAGACTTTCAAAGTAGCAAAAGAGACTGAAAAACAAGGACAACACAAGGTCACTATGATGGAATGAAAATAACTTATAAAGTCTTGCTTTTTCATTTTTCCTCCAAGTTGTTCTAAAGTTGTTGCTTAATTAGTCAAAATGCTAATTTTAAAAATATGGCAAGAAACAAGTGCAATAAGGTAGTGGCTCAACAGAACTGTGTGTATGAGCAGATACTGAAGTCAAACTCTCAAGAAAATCAGCACCAAAAAAAAGAAATCAAACCACTTGACAGCCCTAACTGTGGCACTTCTAGACGGGTTATTTTACTCATTTTTTCCAGCTGACATTCAGTGTGTCTGGATGATAATTTCTCGGCATATATATGAAAGATACTTTGGGGGACTGCTTATTTCTATCACAAATTTCAACCTCTATAGCATCAGCACCACACAAAAAAAAATTACTACATCTCAGGATATGGACTTATGCTTGACCACTTGCTGCCAGTCAGACGCACTTGTTAGAAGTACCCAGTAGGTATCCGATGACCTACTGTATGTCCTGAAAGGCATTCCTGCTGACAATCATAGAATCACAGAATAGTTAGGGTTGGAAAGGATCTTAAGATCATCTAGTTCCAACCCCTCTGCTACAGGCAGAGACACCTCTCACTAAACCACGTCACCCAAGGCTATGTCCACCCTGGCCTTGAACATCACCAGGATGGAGCATTCACAACTTCCCTGGGCAACCCATTCCAGGGCCTCACCACCCTTACAGTAAAGAACTTCTTCCTCATATCCAATCTAAACTTCCCCTGTTTAAGTTTGAAC
>JAOEHX010037701.1:0-12711 GCA_025448015.1 Bolborhynchus lineola
GTCTCCACGCAGCCTTTTCTTCTCCAGGCTGAACAGCCCCAACTTTCTCAGCCTGTCTTCATATGGGAGGTGCTCCAATCCCCTGATCTTTATTAGACAAACAAAAACCATTTCTCTAAAGCCAGCACATGCCTCTGGTTAGCGAATATAAATACAGCCACTTGGCTAGGAGGAAAGGCTCCCAGCTGCTTTTATGGCTCTGCACATTCCAGGCAAACTACAGAGCATGTTCCAGGCAACTCACAGAGCAGCACCAGCCTCATGCGCTGGTGGCTGACCCGTGAATAAGAAATATGGTTAGCCCAGCCAGGAAACAGCAAACATTTAGTGGTAATTTGACTAAAAATACACACACTGCGCTATGCAGAGTTATGGGACAGGGAAAAAAAAAAATCTCCCTTACAATAAACCCACATCTGAATGAAGTGGTCTTCAGCTTCTCATTCTCTCTACCTGATTTGAATCTTAGCCATGGGCTGCCTTTATCAGTCTAAGGATGTGATGAGAGTAATGGGTTTTCACAGCAGTTCTACTAATACATTCCATCTCATAGATACAAAGAGAATTTCCTCATCTTATATGGGCCAAGCAGTGTAAAGTGCAATATATTATATCACACCAAAAACATTCATGTTCTTCAAAAGACAACATCTTCTGAGCTTGTCATGATAGGAAAAGGGTCCTCCTTCAGTTCTTCATCTTCAGCCAGATATCACAATGAAGAGGTTATAAAAAACACCTGAGCTGGAAAAAGAGATGAAGAAACCTATAGACTATCCAGTAATACCAGCTGGATACAGGTGCAACTTTATTTAGTGATTAGCATTGTGAATATTTTCAAATTAATATTAGATATCTCTTAGGAAGCCCATAATGTGCATTTCAAAAGCCTCACTGCTCTCAGGCAAGAAGAATATTCTCATGCCTTTCCCGTGTCATGGACACAGAGTTAAAATGACTTTATACCTACCTACACGGCCTCCTTGGAGCATTGCATTATCTGAGCATTAAAATATCCAGGACTGAAATGGTGCATCCCTCCCATTCTCTGGGTTACTCTACGATCTCAGGAACTCCTGTTATAGCTTGTCCTTTGTGAGTTGAGTTGCACAGTGAGGTGTCCCTTGTCAGTACCAAGATCTCTTACACGGCTAAGGAGGAAGGCACTGATAGTACCTGGGACTCTTGGTCTCTGGTTAAGGTGGGAAGCAAGAGCAAGGATAATCAGTCATCCCCTGACAGCCTCACAATATTTCTTCCCTTGATCATAGCCCAGTTGAAGCAGTGCCATTGTCACTGGAGTTTTGAAGAATTTCTAGTAGTTATTGACTTGGGTTGTGGCCAGGATGGAAATTTTCTAATGGCTAAAGCTGATTATTCTGTGACCCTATAAGTAGTGGTCCTAAGTGAGACACTTTGAGCTCTCCTGGACCACAGTGAATTGCAACCAGCATCTCGAAGTGGAATGCCTCTCAGAGCTTGCAAACTCTCAAGTTTGCAGTGAGTGGACCATCACCAAAAGCTGATAATAGGACCTGGGCTGAAGTTCTCCTGCTCCTCAAGGCTCCACTCTCATCCACTGAGAAATGCTGAGATATTTGACGTGAATATTTCACTGATCTTGATGGGAATTTTTAACAGGTATAACTTTATATGTCTTTGTGTCTGTTCATGCATGTGTGTGTGTGTAAACTGATATAGGAAGTGTAGTAAATCCTATTGACTTACTTAGTCTTAAGACCCACCTTAAAACCACAGATTGTTGCTAGATAAAAGCCATGTAAAAACCTCATCTGTGGTGAACTGGTACACTTATAACCCTTTAGATGTCAACTGTTGACTAAGTCGGAGACTAAGACTAGACCTAGGTGCAACTAGGCTCCTCCAGTTTAGAAAGCAAGAGGTCCTACTCTGAACCTCATGACTCAACAGGGTTGTCTCCCTTAGCCTTTTATGCCTTTGGTCTCTGTGTAAATAATTCTCAATTGATTTTACCTTGATTTTCCTTAGTATATTTCACCCATGCAATAAGTAAGAGTGAACCTTACCATCAAACTTTGTTCAGTCAAGCTTTTATAAATTCATATTAAAACTATTCTTGTTAACACCTTTGGTGGTGATTCTTTGAGGGACCCTAAATGACTCATTTCATGACAAGGATCAAGGTGTGACCATTGTATCTTCAGCCTGACATTTTGCATCATAGATGTGCTGCATTCATATACGAGATAGGCTACATAAGGATTTGACTATGATCAAACAAATTCAATGAGCAGCTATTCACATGAGTAGACCCTTCAGCTACATTCATCTCAGGGTCAAAAGAAAGTTCATACCCAGATAATACTTGACCCTAGAAATGAAATTTGTCATTTGTTTTTTTGAACTATTCAAATGTTCTATTTTGCTGTACCTGCAGACATGGACATGTGTGCTTTGGGCTTTGCAATGGACACAATAATCCATTTTGATCAGACACATATTTTGCATAATGGTAACTGTAAGCAATGCCAAAGCAGCCTTCCTCACCTAGGAATAAATAAATGGACCACAGGAGGATGTGCATTCTGGGCAGCATAAAAAGGTGTCATGCTCAGAGATGTCCTCTGCAGCTGATTGACCTGAACTGTAACTGTAGTGGCAAGCCAGATTTCTGCAAAGCTCAGATAGATAGGGTCTGTGTCACCTGCAGTTACTATTACACAACTCAGCCTGCTTCTCAGACGAAATTAACGTACCAGCTTTCAACTTCTGAGGTAATTGAAGCAAAAGAATCTGAAGAAAATGGAGTGGTCCAAGCAGCCCACCCTTTCCCTGCCCTGGGGACCCCTAGGCAAGGCAAGCTTGCCTACAATAATGCTCACACTGTAACATGCACACTGATTGCTTCCCCCAGTGCCAACTACTGCCAGCATTCTATAGGCTCTGGAGTTTATTAGTCCAATCAATCCTCAGCTGTTGTGGGCTTAATCCAGTCACAGAGAAAGCACAGGTAATTACCCCTCTATTAAGGCATTTACCAGGGCAAATGTCTCATTTTCAGTTCTTTGTAATACAGCCAAATTTCAAGTGTCTGAGCTCAGTGGTTGCCTTAATGTTTTTTTAAGACTCAGGAGGACCAGAACAATTTTTTGTTTCTGTTGCTTTGGGAGCAAGGTTAAAGGAGAGCAGACAATTCTCCTGAATGTTATGTTTTGGCAGAATTCTGAACAGCCTCACTGGCTTTCAGAAGAACATGACTTTCAAATGAACGTAATGCAGGGGCTGCACAAGCTCTCTTGTTTATCTCAAGAAAAATCTGATCCAACTTGGCAAAGATATAAATTCACTTTTTATTAAAAAATAGCAGACACTATGCAAGGTCACTTGTGGAATGATGGGGAAGAGAACTTGTGTTCTGCCCAGACCCCAGGATGAGCTACTGAGCAGCACCACATCTCAGGCACCTTCTGACAAATCTCCATGCCTGGTTAGCCTGCCTGCAGCCACAGAAGATGGTGCTGCATCCAATCTCCCTCTCCCCCCCTCCACCTCCCCTCCCAGCAAACCCCCCCAAAAATCGAAAGGAACAGAACATGAATTCTCAACCACATTCCAGCTCACAATACAGCATAGGTCATGAGTGAAACTGGGTTTCTGCTTACACAGTACCCTTTGAACTGTAGCAGTAAGACTTGAACAAGCAGGTGCTCAGGTCTGCTATCTGCACCCTGCTGGGAACTTCTGACAGAAGGCTGTGATATATAGAAGAGAAGGTGGGGAAGTGATAACATCTTGAATTGCTGTAGGTTGAATTGGACATGAATATGAGTTGGAGTATTCACAAAAGCTTGCAAATGTAATTCAGAACACATGGCAAGCTCCCGAGGGCTTGTTTACACCACAAAGTGTATTTAGACTGAGATAATGTCAACTTTAAAGAAAAATAAGTCTTTCCTCAATCAGTTTTTGGATAGGTTCTCTGATTACAAAACAGGAGTGACTTAGTCTGAAGTCCAGTCTGGCTTGAGCTAATTCAAAAAGAAACCCACTCTATCAATGGAATTAGAGCACCTGCCTAGAGAATGCATGGCTATTAATAGATTTCTATGTAAAGTCTGGTCTGGATCACTTTCTCAAAACACATATCAAAAACAGTTAAGAATGGTGTACCAGAGGAAGCTATGGTAAAAAGGAAAGAGAAGCAAAGAGAAAATCTGAGTTGTAAAAAGTCCCAGAATTATAATGTTCACTTATCTACCCATTAATTGCTGTAAATGCAATTCTTCACATGCCTTTCTGAAGAGTCAAAAGTAATATCTGCAAAAAAAAATATGCTTGATTTTTTTCACAGATTCTGTGTGTGGAACCTGTTTTTATTTTACAGTTTGGATTTCAGCCTCTCCCTGAAGGTAAATGAGTGTCACGCTGTAAATTTGACAAGGCCCCATCTGCACATCTACATATTAAATAGTCAGTCCTGTTCCCATAAGACATACTCCCAATCACTCTTTTAGCAGAACAGCAGCTAATTTCCAATAGCCTGTGGAAGTTTGCCATTGGGTTTGGAATTTCCTGCCAGGTTGGTTTCTGCCAGTTTGTGACAGTATTTGAGCTGCTTTATCATTATGTTCTCACTAGGAGTCTAAAGCAATGGTGAAATGTATTTACACCAAAATAGATCTGTTTCCTCACAAATACAGTATATCATAGAATCATAGAATCATTAGGGTTGGAAAGGACCTGAAGATCATCTAGTTCCAATCTCCCTGCCATGGGCAAAGACACCTCACACTAACACCAGAATAATTCATTTTGCCCACCAAAAACTTTAAGTCCACCATCATGAATAATTATTTGAATTTCTCTATAATAATCATAAATTAATCCTCTAGATTTTCTGTTTTAGTAGCAGTTTTTAAAGAGCAGCATTAATATCCTAGTCAAGCAGGATCTCAGTTCTGGTCTCTTCAGTCATTTAATTAAAAAGTAGATCTTCACCTTTCTTACATATTAAGTTATAAATTCAAAATGAAAGTAGAAAGTGTGCCCCTCCTTTAAAATGCAGTGAAAGTTTTTCAGCTCATTAGTTTTCTGTTTTAATGGAAGTAATATTGCTCCCTAGGTTTCTTAAAAACAGGGGTGAAACATCCATCTTCTTACACCCCTTGCTCAGTATCTGTCCATCTGCTCTCTGTTCTCATTATCAGAATTATAGCAGAGGGATGTCAATAAAGGGTCACCAGTGCAAATCTAAGAAGAAAGAAGAATAATCCTCTCCATCTGCACATAGCAAGACAACTTGAAATCTCTGATATGTAAGTTCTGGCATTTCTTGGCATGACCCTTTCAGAGTTTTCTGTCTCCAACTGTCCATCTACCGCACCACTCTGCTAGTAGTGCCACACAGTAAAACAGCAGAATGTGTTACACTCCCCAAGCCTTCTCTGCTCACATGTCAGTAATCTCAGCTTAAATAGCTGGAGGAGGTGATGTCTGCATGAAGAATGTGCTACCCTTTGCCTGCTGCCTCTTTGGCTCGGGTAAGGGTGCAAAGCAAAACATGAGGAAGGACCAGCAGTGGAGAAGTGGCAATGACTGCACAAAGCCTCCCTTGTGAATGACAGCAATAGACCCAGGGCTGCATGAAACAGTGCGCAACAGGTGGAATGGGAGCACCTGAGGCAACACAGCTCTTAGAAGAGCAAGATGTAGTGTGAAATAGGCCTCCAAGGGGACTCACTTCCCCAGATGGTTCATCTGAACATAACTGTGCTACCTGAGCCTGGGTGAAGCCACCGCACTGAGCCCAGAAACAGTGCTACCCAATGTCAGGGCACATGGCAGGAGTCAGACCATGAGGTGGAAAACACAGCACTAAGACACTTCCCATTTCCCACACTAAATGCTGCACAGATATTATACAGCTTCCCTTCTGTTAGATTTGCTTGCACCTGTTATAATCTAATTAGGAGGAAATTGGACTTCTTTTGCTCACATCATAATCAGAGGCAACATAAACATAAATCTTTCTCTTAAATTCCTTTTTCTTCATTCTGAAATGCCATAAGACTGCCCTGTGAACCCAATATGCAATTCTTTTTTGCATAGCATGATGAATAATGGATCAAGCTTATATCAACAACACATGAAAATCATGCCTTTCTGAAATCCATTCACTGCTTCACAGACACCAATCCTCCAGGTGGTATACATTTCAGCTGTCATAAATCCATGTAATGTTCCTGTGCATGACACTATTCATTTAGACCACCAATTTAGTTAAAATGACAGATGTGAAGAAACCACATGTAACCAAACAGCTCCCCAGTGATCACACAGCTGCTGATGCTGAAGGGACTGTGTGCTTCATTCAGCGATAGTCAAGCACTTCCATCCACATTTACCACCTGCTGTCAATATAATGTCAGGTGGAGCTGCACAGTTCTCACCCGGCTTGCTTTGATTCAAGCCATTCTTCTTAAGGTTTTACAAGCTAACTAAGTGCCCCAGGTGGGATTCTACACCCACTGATCCTGTGACTCATAGAAATCTCCCCTCTGTTACATCAGGGACCAGAAACTAACTTAAAGATGAAGAAACCTATCAGATGATCTTCATTTCATCTCTTTCTTTAAGAAAAGCCCTTGTGTGCGTCAAGAAGTCAATGTAAAAACAGAGAGTAGGTCAACACACTAACCAAAGCATATTTATTACCCTTATCTTTAAAGTCTAGATCTCACCATTCGTGTTGCAGTACCACAGTCCTTATGCCCTAAGTAGCCCTGGGCATCCTCAAAGTAGTTTAGGGACCTTCTCAAACTCAGCTAGACAAGTTATAGAAAATCGGGCTATTATGCCCCTATTCAGCAATGCCCTTGAGCAAATGCTTATGACCCATTAATGTAAGTAGCCAACCACTTTGATTAATTGGGTCTCCAAACAACAAGGAAGCCATATTTCAAAGTGGCACTGTATACCTCTAAAATGAACATATGGCTCTTAATGTTTTCCAAAAGGCTTTTATTTTACAATATGCGTTGATTTATTGTGTAGTATCCAGTTTTTCTCAATTTTTAACATAATGAAAGTCATCAGGAAAAACTAACTTTGCTTTTCTGATAGAATGAACAAAATGTTTCCAGATTATATTTCTCTTTCACATATGGCAAGGAACCAGAGGATGAGCTTTCTTCACAGAGAATTCACCATTGTCTTGATGTGAAATGAGAGAAAAATGTGCTTTTCTGTTCAATTACTATAAATCAGCTTTCATCATGGACTTTGTGCATAAAATTAGCCTGCCTAGCCATGTAAATAAATAAATGAATCAATGCAACATTATTTTTATATGGCATATTGTCATCATTCATTAGTGATTTAATTCTGCATGTGTTCCTCAGTTTGATAGACAAGTTGTGCACAGGAATAAAATAACATTCTTAAGAGTTTGGCACCTACAACTAAGCTATTAAATTCATATCAATGCATCAAAATAAGTAATCAGCAACTCTGGAAATCAGGTCATTCATTTTTGTGCCTAAATATAGATATAGATGACTAACTTTAGGCATTCACAGTTGAAAAATGTTCATCCAAATGTGTCATCAGGGAGGGTTGAATAGATTTCTAGAAGAAACACTTGAGAGAAAAATTCTAAATGATAACAATTTAGATGATAAAGAGTATTATAATTTATTATTCATATAGTTCTATTGGTGTGCCTGGCATTTTTAAAGGCAGGAGAAGGGATACAGCTAAATATGCTATTCTAAATATACTTTAAAGACTAGAACTGAGGCCATAAAGATTTAGAACACAATTACTGGCATTCAGCTGATTGTAGCATTTTTCTCAGGGAAAGGGTTTATACAAAGATTTTTTTCCTCTGACTTGTGGAAATAAAAGGTAAGATGACAAAATAAAAGGAAAAAGCAGACAGAAACATCATCAAACAAAATCTTCCAGTTTAAACCTCAATCCATAAAGATACTTAGATACTTAATTTCTATGTCAACATCTGAATTCCCACTGACATCAAGGGGAAAACAATGGGAAGAGGTAATTCTAAAGACCTTCAATCTAATTACAGGACACTAAGGTAAGTGTCTTAGAGAGACTTGAGATATCACTCTCAATTAGAGAAGAAGAAAGAAGACTAGTTTCAACTGGATATCTGACTTTCAGAGGTGAAATAAATCCTTTTTTTGGTGCCTACATCAAAATAGTGTTTCTGTGTTTCTTTTGGATTGAAGCACTCAGTAATTCCAGCATTAGTACATGCTGAAATCTAGGAATGTTCAGCACCCAAAAATCCCATGGCTTTATATAAAAATACATGACCCCTCATAACCAACAACAAGGCATTTCAGCAGACACTTTAAAAGGGCCAATAAACATTTGCAAAGGGAGTAGTCACACTTTAAACAAAGTGAAAAGCAAGTGTTCACTTGAACAGAGGGGAACAGGTATGAGCACTGAGAAAAGATGTACCCATTTTTAAAGATGTGTTAAACAACTCATATATTTCTGGTGAATCTTGCTGCTGGCAGGCTGTGGAGTAAGCAGATAGTGACCATCTGAGTTTTATTCTGTGCCAGCTTCTGTATCTGGCATCCCAGCCAGTTAGTACAATGGATTGCTCTTCCTAAGGATCTAACAGCACTAATGAAGAGCTATTGATGAAGCTCAAATGCAAAAGAAAATGCATTATAACAGGGGCATTCATAGAAATAACTTCATAATAACTGCCCATTTTGCAAAGAGCAAGACGGATATTATTTAACAGGGTATTTTTCAAGTAAAACACTCATTTTTGTCCCCGTAGCAAAATATGTCATCATATATTACAAAGAACACGTTCCTTTTGTACCTAGGGAGAAAACAGTTGCCGTGTAAAAATTTCCCATGAAGACAGCAACAAGGCCAGACTCTGGAAAGCACTTTAAATGTGCACACCTGGATTACATCTGAAAAAAAAAAAAAAAGTTTACAGATTGAATTCCATTTTTGCTGCTACTCCCTGACATGAAAATGGCAACAAACCACCTCTGAGTCCATCGTCAGCCATGGCACTTGAATCTGTGTGGAGTGTTTAAATGTTGGGCAGCACATCTTTTTAGTCTGGTCAGCACAGATGGCAAAGCTGAGACTCAGGCTCTGGTACCTATAAATGATGCAGCCACTGAATCCTTTCATAAAGAAAAACATGAGGTGTTTCAGAGGATCGAGTCTGTCTGTATAAAACAGGCTAGATGGATCATCTCTCTCTCTCCTCCCACTGGCAATAGGCTCTAATGGCAAGTTGTCTAACTAGTTTAGGCTAGACACTAAACTTACATTTAGGGAAGACCAATGCAAACAAGAACCTGCAGTAGGGTATAGTCCCACAGCACCATGGTATAAAAGATGTGTTGAAAGGATAAATTAAGTAGGCTATGTAGAGGTAATGTGGATCCTTGCTAACTTATCTGCAGTTTGCCTTTTGGTCCTGCTGTGGTAAGCCCTCCAGCCTTAGTCCACAAGAACAGAGCAGGTTCCCCACATAGTAGTCAACTAGAAACACATGCGATTTTCACTTGGATCTGAGGGCTAGACAGAGCAAAAATAGCATCTTTAAGAGAGGTCTGCCTTGCTGAAACAGAAGTTATTCTTACAATCTGCTTCCTAATACAAGAAGAATAATATAAAGCATGTGCAAACTTCAGCAGTAGCATGGCAAGCATATATTTAGCTTCACCACCATAAAACAGCATGTAAAGTCCTGCTACCCTCACAGCACATCTAAACAAGCCTTGCACGATCTGGTTAACAAATCTGAAAAGCACAGGCTGTCAGTGTTTTCCTGACATCTCTAAACTTCTGCAAGACTCCTACCATGCCAGCAGCGCCTCCTTGTAGTAGGGTGGAATAGTGATCATGAGGCTGAATAAATCTCAATGACTATCATTTTCCTTGCAACTGCTCAAGAGCAAGCTCAAAAGTAGGTTCACATCCTGCAGCATCCAATATCCTCGTGATTTGGGTCCATCTAATCTAGGCACAAAACAAATACCATGTGTCAAATTTGGCAAACCATCCCCTCCCCATGATATAATCAATCCGATAGACAAACAACTGATCTCACAAACAGAAAATGCTGTTTGAAAATGGTGATGATATGTTTGCAGTAAGTCTATTAGGAAGACTGTAGAGAAGTCATATTTAATTATATTATGGGTTTACGAACACTTTTGCTAACTTTTCTCATTTTATGGAATGGAAAATTTTTATAAAGGCAATATCCTTTCTTAACCTACTCAGTGCTGATGGGGAAACAGAATAAAGAGGATATTTGTAGTTTATGGGTACATCTGGTGATGCTGCAGCTCAGAAGTCAAATTGATATTATTTAATTTAGCACCATCTACCACCAGTTAAACACAATTCCCACAGTTCCCATCTTAAAGAGCTTGAAATTGGGCATATTTGAATCTGGGTTTTAAATTTAGCCCTTCTTGTCTTTACAGCCATTTGAAAAGAAAATTGTCATTTATAATCATCGTGGGTAATTCTGCTACCAAGACGATAGATGAAAAGGAAGAAGCCTTCATATTCATAGGGCCTTTACACAGTTAGAGCGCATAACCTTAGTGACCTGCAACATCAAATGAGAAAAGACAACATTCAGTCTTTCAGCTTTTAGCTTGAAGCACTGTGAACCTACAATTAACTCAATTCTGAGCATCTGGTCTTTTTAACCCCTTACAATCAAAGGTCATTTGATCTTTCAGCAGTCAAGATTTGTCGATATGACAAATATCATTTCATACTCATTAAAAAAGGAGAGCAGCTTGTGAGATGAGATATCAGCTATAGTGGGGTTACATGTTTTTCCAATCCTTCCTGTTATTTACAGTTTCATGGAAATGCTAAAAATTAAAAAAATACATTAATTCTGACCATTTGTACGACACCTAGCAAACACACAGTATGGTACATGATAGATTAATACATGCTGATAAGATTTACTGATTTACAAGTAGCTCAAGCTACTTTCCTTCAAGCATTTATCATGGAGCTTAATTTGGTATGACTGGTTTGGTTTGAGCCATTGTTGCCTTTCCAACTTGGTTAGGTCCTGGAGCTGATGAAAGAAGGTCCCTGCTGCCACTGAAGTCAATAACAGAAACTAGAGATCTTCAGCCTGTACAAATAATTGACTGAGAAACAGTTGTGACTCTATATTTTTACTCTAATATTTTGTGCAGAGATGAATACACCTCTCAGAATCTCAATGCGAAGTTGAAATCTAAACTTCAACCTGTTTCACCTTTATCAGGTTTAGTGCATCTGCTTGGATCTCTGCTCAAGAAGAGTGACAAAATCCAGACTTCTGTCCTAGATTTTTCAAATATAAAGCTTTCTGAAACCACATCGGGGGGGGAGGGTGTGAGGTGTCTTACTATCTGAGGTTCATTTTAGGCATATCTTTAATTCTCTAATATTAGGAAGTTATTTTTGTGACTCTGCTTTAAACACTAAATGAGCCAACTTGATCATCCATCCAGCTTGCTCAGGAATGAGCTCTTCAGTTTACACTGTAGAATTATAAAAGATCTATCACTCTTACAAGCATTTGGCTTTATTTGACTAACTTACTGAAGTCAGTCAGACTATTAGGAGCACAATTCAAAGCACTTGAATTCAGCACCTTATTTAGAAGGCTGGGAAAGAGGTGAGAAAGAAAGAACCAGTTTCACCTAATTTGAGACAACAACCTAAGGTAATAAATAGGGCATTCAATAAACTTAGATTATTTTATACAATGAAAAAGCAAAGAAGGCATCTCCAGAGAGCAATTCACCTTAAAACACTTAACTGGCATTGTCGCACACCAGCAACCCAGTACTTCAGTGAAGGAATCATAAATAATATCAGAATCGAGTCACCTTTTTTCAGCTGCTCCTTGATTACCATTCACACTAGAATTAGCATATCAAGGTAGGAAGAAATGCATTAATATTTATAATATCCATTCCTACATGGAAGCTTAAATGAAGAATGTGAGGGACAAACTTACAAATATTATTCATATGCTTAAGTAAAACCTTTGGGCTAAAGTTCCGCTGGTGCAGTGATGACTTTGAATGAGAAAGCCGTGCCTATGAACATGTTATTTCTGTGAGATATCACTGAAATAATGGCAACAATCACCGTAATTGGTTGTGCGGACAATGAGTGCAATCCATGGAGCCTTTGGAAAGAGGCAGCTAGAAAACAAGAGAGCAGCTGAAGCTGGCTGAACAATGGCAGTGCACATGAGCCAGCTAGGCAAGCATTGCTTGGGTAATGTTTTGGCACTTGGGGACATGTGAACTGCCAGAACTTCCTTCTTTCCACCCTGAAAACTTTCAGTAGCAAAGCTCCCAGCCTCTGCCTAGCAGCTCCTCCCATTGCCAAGGCCTTTTTCTCCCTAGTCAGTGGCTCAAAGGACTACAGGGAAAGCTCTGCCAGTGGGTATCCTGCTATCCATGGTCATCAGACTTTCCACAGAGAGGTTCAGGGTGGAAACCAGTTTGTCTTTCTTATTCCTGCTGCTAAGTCTCAGACAACCGTGCACTGCCATTCACAGTGTGTCAGCATTACATGGCCCCTCTTGGCCATTCATCTTCTTAGAAAAGACTGGTGTCCTGGGTTCAGCAGTAGCAGTCATTTTTCTCCTTCTTAGTAGCTGGTGCAGTGCTGTGTTTT
>JAOEHX010037704.1:0-14351 GCA_025448015.1 Bolborhynchus lineola
TAGCAGAACTCTTTGCCTTCAACAGAAGCATTAAAAAAATAAAAAAATAAAAATAAAAATCAGAGTTTCCACAGAAACTCACTAAAATATCCAGAGTTACAGAAAATCTTTGCACAATTAAGTTCTAGGCAGACTGTCTCGGGTCTCTAACCTTGGTCTCTGGTGCGCTTGAGGCTGAACAGACTCACCATGCCCATCCCACAACCTTTTGAGATGGAAATGAGAGCCCGCTGCAACTCTGGCACACAGCACCACCTCCCTCACTGAAGGACACTCCAGTGAGTTCATCTCCAAAGTATGTCGCTCATCTGCGGAACAGCACAACCAACTTCTGCTCACCTGGCGTGGATCAGGGAGGACATCCACACCCACACAGCCTGCACAAACAAGTGGTGAGGTCTGAACCTGGGAGAGAAAACGCCACCTGCATCTTGCTAGCTGTAGGAGCATGGCAGTTCAGTGCAGCCGCTCTCACCTTCAGACACCTCTCACCCTGCTCCTTTCTCCCAGCAAACGCCATCTTTGTCTCCTGCTCATCCTGCTCCTCCCGCTGCACCTTGTGCTTCAGGCTCCAACAGCTCTATGAATGACTTTGCTCCTCTCACTCCTCTCAGGGCCTCACCTAAAGCTCTTTTTACTACTGGGAGTATGAGAAAACACCAGGTTTCCTCAACACAGAAGGCAACATAGAAGGAAACTCCTTGAGTTACTCTGCCTAGTGAGAAGGCATTCCCATCTCAGAGCTACTCCTTGCACACACACACCTGTAGAGTAAAATGCACTCAGCACTATTCTTCTTCCCAGCCACACTCACTTTTTGAGTGCAAGCTCCCAAACAGGACCATAATTCAAAAAATATCAAGGTCCATCCTGCTGCCAACCTAGGAGGGGACCAAAGGCATGAAGCACCACACAGCCCTTGAGTTTGAGTCCCATCAGTTTCCTTGTGCCTTACAGTGTCTGTAAATGCACTGATCCAGGCAAATATTGTCTTGCTTGAGTGAAACAGAGATGAGTCAAATGCAGACTCAGATCCATAAGCATGACGGATGCACTCACAAGTACAGCCATTAACTAACAAAAGCCTAATGAGGGAGGAAAGATCCCCACAGGATCTTCCTGTAGTCTGAAGTGGAGGAGAAGGAGGACTTGACAAGAGAGTAATTCTTGCTGGGGTGGGAGAAGCAGAAGAAGAGACACAAACCATTCTGTGAGGCTATGAAGACACAGCAAGATTGTCGAAACCCTAATGAGAAGAGCAAAATCGGTGCGGGAGACCTAACACACAATTAGTGGACATGCAGATGCCAATAACCAAGAGGGACACGTGGCAGAGCACAAGGACAGTATATAAAGCTGAAAGAACCTCAGCAGAGCTACTAATGTCAATGAAACTAAGAAAAGGCAAGGAACTTATTTTCCCTTCACGAGGGAGTAAAATAGCACAAGGACATCATTCAAAGAGCGAACGCTTACGATGGCAGATCTTTGGCAGCTCTCAGCCCCCAGCCTTTCTTCTCAGTGAGGATCACTTCAACGTCTGCATGCTGTTTCTTCTGGAAGCGCCTGTTGGAGCAGTAGTCACCGTTTGGGCACCTGGAAGAACTAAGAGAAAGAAATGGAACAAATCAGTTCCTAGCAGCACAACAACAATAACAGGAACGGCTCACATGGGAAATAGATACCAAGTAACCACAATAAATTCAGTGTAAAATCTTCAAATGGGTTTCACTATAAAAAGCATAACCATCTGACTATCAACATGCAAATGCACACTATTTATTTCTGGAAGGAGGATAAAAACAGTTGGAATGCTAATGTGGCTGTACTTCTGTCTTATAACCAACATGGGATGAACTGGCCTCCTCTCCCCATTTTATGGGCTCTTTCCCCAAGATATCCCCTTCTCCTATATCTACTGCCTGGGCACGGAAGTAAATAACAAATAGATAATGCCAGATAATTCCTCTCCTTCCACCCCAGCTGTGGCAACCCCTCTGCAAGGGGGTGAATGCTACTAAGCACCATGTCCCCTGCCTCCCTCTCACACAAAGCAGCAGCTCTTTCTCCTCCTAGCCTCTCCCAGAAGAGAAAAGGAAACACCAGCTGTAACCTGGTGAGGCTCTGGGGAGAGGAGAGATGCAAAAGGAGAAATGAGAGAAAATAATGAATCACTGTATTCTGAAATGGTTTGGATTGGAAGGGACTTTAAAGCTCATCCAGTTCTAACCCGCTGCCATGGGCAGGGACACCTTCCACCAGACCAGGTTGCTCCAGGTTGCCCAGGCAGCCACAACTTCTCTGGGCAACCTGTGCCAGGGCCTCACCACCCTCACAGGGAAGAACTTCTTCCTCAGATCTCATCTCAGTCTCCCCTCTGTCAGTTTAAATCCATTCCCCCTTGTCCTGTCCAGACCTGCTCTTGTCAAAAGCCCCTCCCCAGCTTTCTTGTTGACCGCTTTAGGCACTGGAAGCTGCTCTAAGGTCCCCCTGAAGCCTTCTCCAGGCTGAACAGGCCCAGCTTTCTCAGCCTGTCTCCATAGCAGAGGTGCTCCAGCCCTTGGAGCATCTTCATAGCCACCTCTGTGCTTGCTCCAGCAGCTCCACATCCTTCTTCTGCTGGAGGCCGTACATCTCAGGTAGAGAACTACATCTGCATTCCTGACTCCCTCCAACCATGCTTAGAGGACTAGAGCTCAGGCTGAGGAACAGAAGACTCACAGCATTTGTAGCAGTTTTTAACAGGAGGTTGCTATGGCCTAGCCTCCTGCAGATCATCTGAAAACAGATTTAAATACTGATGTGTAGGCTGTGAAGATGACTCCATACCAGCCAGTGAAAAGAGAGCACACAGCCAGTGCACTGCCACTGCCCAGCGCATTCTGGATGATTTTAGAGACTCCCAAGTCATCTGACAGACAACACTGCCCAACCCTGGCAACACCTGGAATGCTGCTTACCACTCTATCATGAGCAGGCGATTGAGACAGTCTTCTCCACAAGCAACCTCCCCCTGAGCTCGCTCTTCTTTGGAGAGAGGAGGGCATTCACACAGCATTCGTTTAATATCCCGGTGAGATTTGTTCTTCTTCCTATGGAAGACAAGTCATTGAAATACAGGTTAGACAGCATCTGGGTAGAAAAATTACTCCTCAATCTTTATCAGCTGCTGTAAGAGGAAATCAATTTATTCTCTAGAAACTGGACATATGGATTGATCACCTTTGGAGAAGCACAGGAAGATACTAAGAACACTTGATTTGCTTCGAGCAGGAGGTGATGACTCTCTGATCAGAAAAGATTTAACTTTTTTTACTTCTGCTCAATGCCCACAATCCAATCTATTTTCAATGTGGATGTGCATATGCGCCTACACCCAAAGGAAGAACTAAAACCCCTTCATTTTGACACACAAGAAACCAATCTCCAGAAAATTCAGACCTGATTCTTCTAGACTTTTTTATGTGGTCAGAGGATTTCTCATCATATAACACAAGTTCTAAGATTTAAACTAAAAGGGTAAACTTCTATTAGCCTCCCATAAAATGCTATATACTGTAATGATATATAATACTACACAATCTCCAGAGATCCCTTCCAATCTCAGCTATTCTGTAATAGTCCACTTAGTTTCACTGATCCAAAGGTCAAGAGAAAAACTATATCCTAAAATATTAACACATAAAGTGAGTTCACATCACATTTTACAATAGCATTATTCTAATAAAGCAGATTGGAGGGGTTAGTTCTGCTTCACTGTCAAATAAGATGATGAGAAAGGAAAGAAAACTGTTGTTACAGAAAAGGTAGGCACCAAAGGCATGTACTTATTGATATTTAAGTTGCCATGTGATGACAGGGAAATGTTTCAGAGCGTGGATTCCAACAAGACAAGAAAATCATAAGGAAAAAAAACATGGATTGAAATAAAGAGCAGGTTTTATCAGCACAGAGGTGGTTGATATGCAGACCCTGAATAAAAAGTGTATTTTAAAAAGCATTTATAAAAAAAAAAAAAACACCAAAACCAAACATTTTAAGGAACAAAATACATGGCAAAACCTTGAGCGTTAAGAATACAACACATGAAGCCCAAGAGGGGTATAAATTCAAGCGTCGCCTTGTGCTCATGCTGTGTTAGGGTGCCCTCGCTGCTGGTGAGCACTTGGTGCCTGATGGTCCAGTGGGAAACACTGTTACTCAACCACCTCTGAGGAATCATGAGATGAAAAAGGACCATGAGGTTAAATGAAATGGCAAATTAAACAGGCATAAATCATCAGGAGGCCTTGCTGTAGTCTGTGCTAGGAGCAAGAATTGGTTACATGCTCGTAAGGAGCTTCCACCTACATGTTAAAGCCAAAGCAAGTACGGGTTTGGCAAGGATGAAGGTAGCTAAGCCGAAAAGCAATACACCTACTAATCATCCCTAAAGCTAGGAAACAGATAATTTTACTTTCCAGGGATCATATCCCATTCAAAGTTCCCATGCAAACGGGAAAAGGATAATCTGTAGCTAACAGCTACCCTCTGATATTTCAAATTCTTAGGTCTAAAATCACTCATCTGAGATGACAAATAATTACATGCAAATAACCAAGGCCTTTGGAATTATTCTCAGTTTGTCCAAAACCTTTCCCACACCCAGATTTCCCTGTGTCTTCAGAGCTGGCATCTGGAGACACAAAACAGACAAGATCTGGGAAGCCCAGACATAATGCTGCCATACACTGCTCTGTGCTCCAACATAGCTGCACCCAAGTTAGTGCTTAACAGTGGGCCATAAAGCAAAAGGCCTGGAAAATAACTTAATTACTCTTACAAACTAGCATGGGTACAAAAATAATATGTTTACTTGGTGCAGATGCCAGTAATACCACGTGTGCAAGTCCTGCCTGATACTCAAATCAATACTAGAGAAAGGGGACGCTGCAAGATGACTGAGAAGAGGGTAGACATAAATCATCCTTCCCCCACATCCTCCCATCTTTTGCCTCTTTGCATCACCAGGACCTGCCTGGGACCAACTGGAGGTTTCTGTTTCGGATAAGAGACCCAGGGTGGATTAAACACTTGCCCAGTGTCATCTCTATGAGCAGCTTTGGCTCATGCAGGGAACACGACATGCCTCCCTCTCCCTCCAAATACTGCCCATGAAAAAAACACCAAACTCTCACAGAGCCAAATATAAGTTAAAATCTGAAATTGCTACAGGCAAGAGAAAAAAAAGGGTAAAAAACCTCAAGTTACCTTTCAGTCAAATACACGTTCTCCTCAATAAGGTCAAAGTAACAGGGCATCTTTCCTTGCTTGGCAAACTCCTTCCAGCGCTGGGGGTCTCTGAAGTCATCCATGATACACAGCCGACCGACCATGGAGGCATCCTGCGGTGCCAACTCCACTTGCTCCGCCTCCAGTTTTGCCTTCTTCTTCTCTCTCGAGTCCACATCACTCTCGGAGTCACTCTCCAACTCTGGGCGCCTTTTTTTTGGTGGACCTCGTTCTTTCACATCATTTTTGTCCAAAACCTTCACCTCCTCCTTCTTCTCCCCTCCAGGCACCGGCTCCTTGGTCGAATTACTGCTGATCTCATGTGCCTGCACTGAGCCTTCTTCTTGCTGTCCAGGCATCTGGCTTTTACTTGAGGGGCTGGGAAAATGAGGCTTGCAGTCATCATCCCAACGGTCATCCTCTTCGTATTCCTCGTGATCGTCTGTTAGAGAATCAGGTACTTGCCCTTGAATTCGCTCACAATTAACTGCAGACGGTCTGCTAGCAGACCTCACGTCCCAATAACCATTGCCTTGCCAGTAACTCTGAGAGCCACCATATGCCCCTGAACCCGGCTGGTAAACATAGCCCGAGTAGACCCCAAAGCTGCTATCTGGCTGCTGGTAGGTGCTACTGGGCTTCTCTGGCTGGGAAAAGTCCCAACCCAAGCCACCCAGCTCCTCTGTCGTTTGAAAACCATCCAGTTTGGTGAAGTCTCCAACACCAGACTGGTTAAGCCCACCCTTCCCTTGCCTACTGTCTGGCTTGGAAGAGCTCATCTGGTGCTTATCAGTGCTCTCAAAACTCTCTGACAGGCAAAATGGTTGCTCATCCTGTTGGTCAATTGGCCTACCAATGGACATCAGATCCTTCAACATTATTCTCTCATCTGGGTTGGGTTTGCCATGGGAGTCTGTTGTTAGGTCTGCCTGACTCGTACTGTCAACACCGTCACTCTGAGGCTGGCAAGGATCCATTCGCGACTCCTCCGTCTCCTTTCTGCTGAGCTCGGTAGAAGTTGCTGGACTCTTCTCCATTCCTCTAGGAGAGTATCTGCTCTCTACTTGTGGACCACCTTTACTCGCCATAGTCTCCAACCGCTCTTCATAGTAGGGTCTACTGGGCTCTGGTCGTTCGTTGTCCCAGTGGTCGCCACAGCGACGATTGCCCTGGCTGCTCCGGGAGGGGCCAGGGCTGCTCTCCTCCATAGCAATGGTTGAGTTCTTTGGTACAACCACAACAGACTGCAGCCGTTTCCGCGGTGTTCCATCATCAGAATCTGAGTCCTCTGTGTCACTGTCTTCACTGCCCCCCTCAGTGTCACTATCCCCCATGTCAGAGTAATCATCATGGCCATCAGGAACAAATACAGCAGCGTTGCCACTGCTGTCACACGTTGGGGCCTGACTTACTGTCTCTGTTTCTTCTGCAGTGACAACAACATCACAAGAGGGAAAAAAGGCATCTGGAAAAGCAGAAGCCACTAAAGGCTCACTTCCCTCATCCTTCTCACCCAATACAACAGGACACTGAACTCTTAAATCATCGAACCCAACACCCTCAGTGGAAACAGCACTTTCTTCCGTGACCTCTCTGCTGCGGTGCTCCAGTGGCACTTCCGAATAGTACGAATGCTCATCTTTGAATGATGGCTTGCCTGTTGCCAAACCAAGATCAACGTGCTGAGTCTCCAACTCAAGCACATCTTCAGTTTCCGAATGCTGGAGCAGCTCCTCATGTCCATCTGGCGGTGGCACGTCCCATTTGGAAGAGACGCTTTCCTCCAGGATTGGGTGATCTGACCTGAGCCTCAGGGAACAGCCGTCCTGGGATAAATCCCTGCTTGAGCTCTCCACTGACAGGATAATTTTATGGGAAGGATGACTATGCTCATCATCACAGGCAGACTTTGAGAGGTGATCTTCCGTGCTCTCATAATCGCACGTAACAGTCTGTGGCTCTACCTGCATGTCCGGAAAAGACTCGGATGTAACTTTT
This sequence comes from Bolborhynchus lineola, assembly GCA_025448015.1. Lineage (NCBI taxonomy): Eukaryota > Metazoa > Chordata > Aves > Psittaciformes > Psittacidae > Bolborhynchus > Bolborhynchus lineola. The sequence continues at coordinate 7,270 of JAOEHX010037704.1, forward strand.
AAATCTGCTGGTTCTGCTTCAATTTCAACTTCCGAATGATACAAAGCAGGGGCAGCATCATCTGAAATGTAGCAAAAAACTGGTTCTTTGGTTTTATCACACAGAGTCACCTGATCATCCAGCTTCTCAAGTACAGTTTCGGGATGATCTACATTCACAATGGGCAAAGGGGTGTCTTCCACCTGCTGCGGCGGGACTGGAGCCTCTGCTTCCGTAAACAGACTGCTGCACTCACTGGACTGGACCCGAGAATCATCCAGCTCTTGCTCTTGAGATGCATAAGTGTTCTCAAACCCATTAGATGGCAAAGGATATGACGGACTTGCCTTCGCAACAGGCGACACTTCTGACCGACACAGACTATCATCAGAAGATGGAACATGCTCTGTTTTGGAGGCACTGGAAGTTGCCAAACCTTCAGCCTTACCCTCCGGGGACCCATTTACACTCAGCTCCATGGGGAAACACGTTCTTAACTGATCGTGCTTTATCTTTAATAGAGTTTCTTCCTCCTTAACACTGCCGTGGCATTCATTTTCTGTAAGTTCCTCAGACTTTGAGTTAGCAAAACCCACTTTCGATTCGTCTGCCTTTTTAAAAGCAGGTGAATCATTTAACTGGTTTAATGGAGAAAGTGTCTTTTCCCTTTCAATTTTTTTCGCAATGGACACCCTGATATCATTGCTTTTTAGACAAGAAGTCTCTAAATCTAGAGAATTAGACTGCTGTTTTATTTCTTCAATCGATTCTGTACAACAGAAAGAACTCTTAAATTTATCAGGCTTTGGTGCAGGGGTCTTTGAAGGGGTGGACTTATAACGGGAGGAATTCACATTGCTGTCAGGCTTAGAATGGGATGTCCCCTTTCGATAGCCTAGCTCATCGAGGGGAGAGCACCTTTTGGTTACTTCACTTTCTGAAGTCCTTTTTGAATCTCTATCTGTTTTCAAAGAAGACCTTCCTCTCCTCTCCATGTCAGCGTAAGACGACTCTACTTTGCTGTCCCTGTCCAACTTAGAGTAAGAAGACCTCGAGTCTCTGTAGGAGGAGGAGGAGTAGGATGACGTACGCCTCGAGTCGCTCGATCTGGAATGTGTCCTCCTGTACTCATCCTCCGAGTCCGAACTCTCTCGTGCCCTGCTGTCCGCATACGAACGGGAATATCTCGACCTTTCCCTGTATGGGGAGCTCCGATAGTATCTGCGGTCTGATTCATAGTAATGCGAGCGCTCCGACCTTGAGTAGGAAGAGCTCGTTCGGGAGCCTCGATCGGATCGGGAACGGGAATGAGATCGGCTTCGCCTTCTCTCTCTGTCTGATCGAGAGCGGGAGGACACATACCGTGAATCTCTGTCCGATTTTGAATAGCTCGAGTACTTGTCATCCCTGTCCGACCTGGAGCGCGAGGAGGACTTCCCCACATCATCACTTCTGAGGGATGTGGAGCTTCGCCTGGGATCTCTCTCCTTTTCTGTACTGGATACCTTCAGCTCATGTGACCGTTGGCTGGAGGAAGTCCTCACTGAATCTTCATCGGACTCGGAACCCTGTACAGTTCCATCAGACTGGGAGAACTTCCTCGTCGACCCCTGCCTTCGGGAGCAGAGGGCAGCACCCTTCGAGCCATCGGAAACCTCATCCTCTTTCCCAATATGGGAATCTTCCTTCTGTGGAGTTATTTCCGTCTGCTCAGGCGTGTTTTGAACTACACGTTCTTCCAAACCACGCGATACCACGTCCGGCTTGATATCCAGCTCCAGATCCTCCTTAGGCACCACATGGCACAGCTCCTTTGAAGCAGGAACTTCAGCTTCCACGGGCGGTGCCAGCAGCAGTGTTGACATCAGCGTTACCGGCAGTTGTGGCAAGACTGCTGCTGCAGGAACAGGCATGGATGCTGCTGGAAACACTGCTGGTGGTGGAGGAGGAGGAGGAGGAGGAGGAGGAGGGGGAGGCGGTGGCGTTGAGGAAAAGTCCGCAGCCAATGCCACCAGTTCTGTTACTGGTGCCACAGCCGGTGGCGGTAGCGTTGTTGCTGTAGCTGCTGGCGGTTTCGCTGTGACATTAAGTAAGTGTTTTTTAAAATGGATCTTCCCTAATTCTACCTTCGGTTTTGGAGGTGATGACTCCTCAGGTGAACCAGCGGCATCCCTCAGGTCCATTTTAGTTTTGGGGTTAAAGTCAGTCTGAAGGGGTACTGCTGGGGAGTTCTGAGTTTCATTTTGTTTCTCGTTTCCGAGAGCAGTCAGAAATCTATTCGGCAAGGTTTTCTTGGTTAAGCTAAAGCTGAAAGACACTTTTTGCCTTCCTTGCTCTTCAAGGTTAACCTTTGTTTTGGTGCCTTTGGGCAAAAAGCGACTTGAAGCAACGCCTTTAAACACGGGGCCTTTGATAAAGCCAGCTTTCTGCACAGTTTCAGGCTTGCCCTGCAAAAGATAAAGATGCAGTCAGAAGAACCGTCTGGGGGGTTTTAACAGTCCTACAGGCACACTAAATACTTTTCTTTTATCTGGTAAATTTTTCATGACCGTAAAATAGAAACTGATACCCGAGGCTTGAGTAAGGGACAGCACAGACATGATGTCTTCTGTGCCTCGCTCCCTCCTGAACAAAGTCAACTACCCAGTCAATTCCAGTTTGGAGCAAAACCTCCTTTGGGGCTTGGTCTGAGGCTTAACTGACTTACTAAGAACCAAATGAAAAGTCCTTTTTTGATTTCTTGTTTCTTTAAAAAAAGAGATAGTTTAACATATAGAGTTAAATGAAGAGATAGAACTGCTTTATTTACACTGTTTCTATGGTCTTGGGCTATAAAATAACCTGTATTTTTAAGATCTAAGTCCATTTGTTTTCACATCCCAGGAGGCTGCACCTGGATGCATTTAATTTCAGCACAAATCAGACTATCAAGAATTACAGCAACAATTTTAAGCCCTGTCCTTTCCCGCCTCCCACTGACAGCATTATCTCAGTCATCAGCAATTCCTAATAAGTTTCCAGGCTGAGGCATACTATTAATAGAACAACCTTCAAGAATTCCCATCAGGACCCAGTCATGCATGATGACTCTTGTTACCTCAAGGCCAACTGACTATAATACACTGTGCATGCATCTCACCACAAGCTAACTGTCTTCTGCCCAGGATCTCACTCACCACACTGCAGTCAGGACCATGTTACAGAAAGTCTGTTTGGTTTTTATGCTAATGAGCCAAAAGTCATCTTCTCTAGGACATCACACACAAACAAATACAGGCTGAGGGAGACTGGACTAAGGGCAGCCCTGAGGAGAAGGACTTGGGGATGCTGACTGAAGAGAAGCTCACCATGACCTAGCAGAGTGCACTTTAAGGAACCTGGTCTAGTGGAAGGTGTTCCTGCCCATGGCATGGGGTCGGGACTGAATGAGCTTTAAGGTCCCTTCCAACCCAAACCATTCTGTGATTCTGTGATTAAGACCTCAGGATCTCTACCAGAAAAGCTGCTGTGACAGCACTTGCAACTGAATCCTGGCTTCGGAAATGGAGCAAGTGTAGAGCAACAAAGCTCCTTCAATATGGGAACCTCTTACCCTATCCAAGTCTGAGATTAGCAATCTTCAGAGCATAAAACACCATATGTTTACCCTTAGTATCTCTTCAACTATTTCAAGGCTTAAGGTTTGTCTGCGCAAAAGCTGTGTCACAAGAGTGAAGTCTCTAAAGACAAGTATCACGGCACCATGGTGAAAGGGTGTTCCTGTCAATAATCTTTATCCCCTTAAATCCAAATTGCATTAGCGCAATTAAATCTTCTGTGAGAAGCATTAAGTCCAATGGAAACAGTTGTAGCCATGTAAAAATCTGTACAGAGCTGGGTTTTACTCCCGTAACTGCTGCATGAACACATCTTTGGCAGCAGCGGCAGTTTTCCTGCAAACCACTGTGAATTATTAAGTACTTTGTTATCCTTTAACTTTTGTAAAACAATGCATAGTTGCTGAGGCTAGAGGCACCACAGTAAATTATTAAACAAGATGCTGGTGGAATGGAAACCCCAACTCGTTCTATTTGCACCCCTGGACATCACATACACAAAAATGTCCTCGTTTTTGAGGAAACACATGGGGGTTTATTTCAGTTGTGAAAACCGCACCATGGCCTCCACGTGACTAGACTTCTGGCTACCCAACCCAGCACTGCACATGCATCTGATCTTCAGCAGCAGATATTAAGTGCATTCTAGAAAAAAATGGGTGCAAAATATAAAAAGTACTCTTTTCAAATGGGTGTTATTTATATGGGTGCATTTTCATAGCTGCTTTTAAATGAGGGTCGTGGCTAAAAGGGGACCGAAAAAAGTGACCCTGAAAACAAGCTGTATGCCTACACACTTGCCCGGCTCTGAAACACGCTCTTCTCTCCACAACTGCCTCACAACCATCTCCAGAGAGTCGTGCTGAAAATACTATCCCTGTTTTCAAAAGAACCCACACACCAGAAGTGATCCAGAGACAAATACACAAGTGTATGTACACTAATTCATGGAAGAATAAAAGACAAAATCAAGCATCCAGCCTGTTTGGTAGGAGCTGCTACACGTCTGAACGCTACCAAGATCACCCTCCCATAGCACACTTGTCTCAGCCTCCTGAAGAGCAAAGGAATACCGTTTATTTTCTGGGTTTGTTGAGTTAATTATTATCCCTACACGTCCAGAAATTCCCATCTTTTTATCCCAAACTGTGTGTATGTCTTGGGACAATGGAAGAGTTAAGACAGCAGGTTCCCAGAGCCTTGGGTGGCATGGTTTAATGGGAGGTGTCCCTGCCCTTGGTAGGGGGGCTGGAACTGGATGATCTTAAGGTCCTTTCCAACCCTAACTATTCTATGATTCTGTATCTAATGGAAGAATTCTCCACAAATCTGAATACAGATGCTTATCAGACTGGATTCACCAATTATAACAGTTATATATTTAAACAAATACATAAATTTATATTTAAAAATGTAGTAAATACAGTGTCTCAGCATTCAAGAGTTTCTAACAAGAACTACTGGGGAATGGTTTCGCGTGAAAAATTCCCAGTTATGGAAATGTGCCAATGTTTTGATCAAAATGTTTCTAACTTGAAGCACAACAGATCTGAAATCGGAGCTCGCGCACGAATAACCGGGTTGGATACATCCACCTTTACACAAAACACAGCACCTGAAGGCAAAAAAAGGAGCTGTGAAGCTTCTGCTCCTCCCCTTCCCATAGTGTATTCAGAAAAGATTATACATTTCAGAACGAATGTTTCACCCTCATGTGCTCACCCTTCCAGGGATTTTTCTCCTTAAATAACACCACGTTTAACAAAACATGACTTAGGAAACTTAATAGGTAGCAATTACTGGTAAAAGCTCCCTAGTAGGAGTTCTCCTTCCTTTCATGTTTCACAGAAAGGCAACATTCCTCAAAACACTGCTGTATTTTACAGAAAGAAAAAGGTGACAGAAGTTCCTCTGCAAATTCAGCAGAGGTACACCATTACTGAGGCAGCAGCGATCCCACAGCTCTCAATCCGCTGGGAACATAGGGAGGACACACAGTATGCTCACCAGCACAACCAGAGCAGATGTGAATCATAGAATCATAGAATCCTAGAATGGTTTGGGTTGGAAAAGACCTTAAAGAGCACCCAGTTCCAGCTGGACGGGGCAGGGACACCTTCCACCAGACCAGGTTGCTCCAAGCCCTGTCCAGCCTGGTCCTGAGCACTGCCAGGGATGGCGCAGCCATAGCTTCTCCGGGCAACCTGTGCCAGCACTTCACCACCCTCACAGGGAAGAACTTCATACTCAGATTCCATCTCAATATCCCTTCTATCAGCTTAAAGCCATCCCCCCTAGTCCTGTCACTACCTGCCCTTGTATAACTATTGTCCTACAGCATCAAAAATTATTAGCAGCACTTTTTGCTGTGCTGGGATATCATAAATTGTGCCAGTCCCTCCAAGTTTTCTCCTTTCCTCTTAAATTCATTGAGACACACACAGCAAAACTAATCGGTTTTTACAGGTGAAGTCCTTAGATAATCATCTTCTCACAGTGCAGAAAGCAGCATCTACCTACACTAAATGACTCAAGGGCACTGTCACGCTCTATGACATCCGTGTGTAAATGGCAGAGGCGGTACTGAAGGCGTTTCACTTCTTTCCTAGATTTAACCACTGGAGTAGAGGCACCCCAGAAAAACATCAGGTTGCCTTATTTAGACCCTCAGTCACTCTCAACTCAAGAAATCTTTAGGTCAGACTAACCAGGTTGGGCTAACGCATGTCTCAGGAGCTACATCCAGAAAGGAAATCAGTTTTACTCACCTCATTTTCTTCTTCTCTATTGCAATCCAGCCGAGGAAACATGCAAAAGAAAACATAAAAAGAGAGCGTAAACATCAAGCAGGAACAGGAAATCTAACATCAGAAGTCCGGCACTGCAAACACAACGGACCCAGGGACACAGGGGTACCAACCATGCCACAAGTAATCCTGTAGTAACACATGTCCCTACCAACATCACCCAATGGTCAAGCAGACAGAACACCACCTCTGGCATGGTTCTGAAGCTCAAGAATTTCAACACTGACAATTCTACAGGGACTTTAACAGAGCAAACCTTGTTTGAGCAAACTGCTGCCTCAGTGTCATCATCTGAGGGCTTGCAAGAACCTTATTTCAAGACACATAACACAGATATTAATCAGTACTTCGTCAGCCAGCCACTCAACAACTGATTAGTTTGGAGCACTACGCTGATCCCAACCGAACCTGCCAATGCTAGGCCAACAGCAAACTTTGCTTCCCCAGGTTCTTCATTCAGATACCATGAGCAAAGCAGTTTCTCCTCCACAGAAACAGAACGACGAGAACACAACTACTCACTTGCTCCTTCCTTTGCCCAATACCCGGGTGAGTTTCAGGGAGTTTCTCAGCACCCAGGGGGAAACTACAGAAGCAGATGTACAAGTTTCAGTGGTTACCGTCTCAACAACTGATTAGTTTGGAGCACTACGCTGATCCCAACCGAACCTGCCAATGCTAGGCCAACAGCAAACTTTGC
>JAOEHX010037704.1:15643-28790 GCA_025448015.1 Bolborhynchus lineola
GGGTGCTGAGGCCCTGGCACAGGTTGCCCAGAGAAGCTGTGGCTGCCCCATCCCTGGCAGTGTTCAAGGCCAGGTTGCATGTCACTTGGAGCAACCTGGTCTGGTGGAAGGTGTCCTTGCCCATGGCAGGGGGCTGGAACTGGATGAGTTTTAAGGTCTCTTCCAACCCAAACCATTCTATGATCTGAACATTGGAGTCAATGATCTTAAGAGTCTTTTCCAACCTAAATGATTCTATGATGATTTTCAAGACATCCATAACCAGACATGTTGTGATACAACACAGAATAAAAACAGATGAAAGCTGGTGGTCCTAAATCAAAAGGAAATAACTGTCTGTTTATACACATGAGCACAGATTTAAATAGCTGCATTGGGAAACAGATAATGAAGTTTAGTATTTAAAATCAATACTAAAATAGATAAAGGAGTAGCTAATCTCTATTAATAACCCATTTTTCCTCCTGTTGCTGAAATATTGCACAAAACCAGTATTAACCTAAAAACCAGTGTTAAGCTAAAATGCTGGCAAGAATACAAAATAGAGGTCTACGAAAACTGAAAGCTAAGAATAAAACTTTCTCTTCCAAGAATGCAGCCTACAAAACAGCAGGAATCGTGGCACAATCCAGGCCAGCCGTAAGCTCAGGTCCTGCTCAAAGCCATGACAGCAGATTTCCCAAACAAGATGCCAGCCTCAGCATCTTCCACCTCGAGACAGTCACTCTAAGAAGGCAGCTTGGCAAAGCACCAGCTCCTGCATGGGGGGTCGAAGCACACAAGAAAAATGGAACACACTCATAGGGAAATAGACAGTTGAAATCCTTCAAAACCCAGAGAAAACCTTGCAGGAGAAAGCAAGCTGGATTAAGAAATGGATGATCTCCATAGAATCATATCATAGAATCACAGAGGGGTTTGGGTTAGAAGGGGCCTTAAAGCTCATGCAGTTCCAACCCCCCTGCCATGGGCAGGGACACCTTTCACTAGACCCGGATGCTCCAAGCCCCATCCAACCTGGCCTTCAACACTCCCATGGGGTATCTTCCTGCTCTAAAGCCACTTGGTGTGGGAGAAATTGCTAAAATTTGAGCAGCTTAATAGGGGCAAGTCAGAGATTGAATTATTAGAAGATAAAAACCAGTCAAGAAGCTACAAAACAGAAGCCATTGCATTAATTAAAGTGGCATAAAATAAAAGATGTAAGAATGAAGCAAAGATGACATTACTGGTTACGCATCTTCTATAGTCTTAGTCACCTACATGAACAATTTAATGTCTCCTGGACAGAAATTCTCACAGAGGGAAGAGCAGCTTTCCCTATCCGCAGTGGGTACTTCAGTTGCGCTTTTCTCTCCTGAATTACCATTCTACCTTTCACCAAAATCCATCCCACCTTGTTACAGGTGCCCTCACACATGTTAACCTTACTGAAGGAGGCAGCTGGCTTGGGTTATGGATCCCATTTCCATTTACAACCTCTTCCTTCGCCCCAGATCAAAAAACCCATATAAATAGATTTCCAAAATTAGTGAATGCACTGCTGTTCGCTTGAAACCCTTTTGCCAAATTCCTCCCACGCTGGGTTTGAAGTTACATAAAATCCCAGCGTTAGAAGCCTGAGGAAGGAGCTGGCACACAGGAGGCTCGGCACAACAAGAGCATATGCAAGCTGGGGTTCCATCCAAACACCCAACCCAGAGGTTTTCCAGCAGGTTTCCAGCCCCAGAGGTTTACAGCAATCCCGCTTGTTTCCCTCCGGCTGCACCTTGCTATCTGCAGGTGCACAAAAGGAAGACTGTTATTAAAATTAGCATTGGATTCATACACTCAGTGGCTCATTTCCATAAATGTCAGGAGAAAGGGATGGTTAAAACATAAAATAAAACTCAAAGCAAAACTGAAGACCTCATACACAAGTGGATAATAAATTAAACTAAAAGAAAATGCCCAAAGCAGGAAGCTGCACCATCCTCCTCTTGGGGCATCTTCCTTAGTGTGCCTCTAATATAAAACTTAAAGAACAATTCTGCCCATCCGCCAGTCAGATCCAATTAACTAGTGATGAATATTGATCGGGTGAGTGTAAGATGTCCTTGCACACACCCCACAAATGCACAACTGCACCCAACAGCAACCAAGGCAGCAAGTAAACCCCATGTCATACAGAGGAGTCTGTATTTGCAGGGAAGGCTTGTTTAAGGCTACAGACCCACATCTTTACCAAAATTCATTGTATCTAAAATTAAACAGCTTTCCTGTACTTATGGAAAAATCCCAGTTTTGTCACAGGCATGTTAATAAAAAAATAAGGTGGTATTTTAACTCTGAGGCTCAGCAGCTCCAGCATTTTTTAGATGCTTAAACAGCTTGACATGAATGAGACTCCATGCCATAATCTGAACTACATGCAGGGCTTTGCTTATGCTAAAGAAGCAAACAAAGACCAAACATGCCCTCAGGTTCCAGAAGTCTAAATGACAAATGCTGGTCTGCATTCAGACCAAACTTGGAAGAGCCTCATCTCCCATGTGTTCTCTTTTCATTTTTTGTATTTTTGTCTTCATAAGAGAGAAGAATCTGGAAGCCTAAAGCTAACAGATCTAAACATCTGCAATACTAAATCCTGCCAGCTTAAAAAGCTTTATCCCAGCAGGCACTCAGCTCACCTTGCTTTAAGGTGACAATGCCGTATCGTGCCAGCATTAGCACAGGTCCATATGAAAGCCTACCTGACTCAGCAATTACCTTTCTTTCTGAAGAAAGGGGTGAAAGTGCAAAACATCAGCGCTCAGCAGAAGAAAATCCCAACCTCCAGACTGTTTCGCTTAGGTCAGAAATGTCCTACCAGTGTGGGGATGAGGATGGACTTCCAGAGCTGCTCATGGATCCATCACCACCTTCATCCGCAGCACCAGGGCTAAGCAAACCAGAAGGCAACACAACAAATTAACACCTCAGGTGGAAATTCATGGTTCCAACAAGATCCTAAATATCCAGGCAGATTTCACTGCTGCCTAGCTGGTGATGAACGGCTGACTGCATCGCTGGGATTCTGCAGATGAGGTTCACTCCCTGCTGCTCTCCTTCAGTTCCTGCCACCCTCAAAAACAAAACAACTTGATAAAACACTCACAGGGCTGAAGCACTATCTCCCACTTAGGTTTATTAGCCTCTAATGCGGCAGGCTAGAGATAAAAAGTAAGGACAAACACACTGGGCCCTGTGATTAACTGAAACAGGGTGCTAATTGCTGTGAAATCTTTTGTACAGAACTCTGAGCTTTTAATATCCAAATGGGTCCCTCCTCCCAAAATACCACATCACAACTGGATAATGTACAACCAGAAAAATACAGCAGGAAAGTTAATAGACAATCCTGCTCCTCTCCACAAAAAACATGGACAGAGGGAAGGCTAAAGCACATCCAGGAGGGGAGAAAAAATATCACTAACAGTATCAAACATCTCATTTAAACAGAAGCGTGAATCCAAGCCAAACTCACCAGAAAATGAGGTCAAGGTAGCTGCAAGCATGTACCTGTCCCTGCGGCACATCCCGCAGATCAAGCTCTCCCATGCCCTGTGCTTTCCTAAATCAGCATTTCCTGCTTTATACATTTTCTCCGGGTTTGGAGTTCTTAAGTTTGGAGCAGGGGAAGAGAAACCATTTCTCCTGAGCTGAAATAGGAAAGAACAGAAAGGACTGAACGTGCCTGGAAAACAAGCAGCTCTATATACCAAAAATAAGTATTTCTTCTTTCATTATAAAATAAGGGCTAAGTGACATCCTGCATAGCCACAGGTATGCCAGAAAGGGATTTTTCTTGCAGTACAGGTGACTGGTGGAGTTACCCGCAATCACCAGTGAACACTCCCTCCCAATCCACCCCTTGACATGAACTGCATAAATCAAGACAAAACCCCAGACATGAGCCATTTCAACTGCAGGTATGAAGCCAATTTAGAAACTGAAGTGCTGTAGCTTCCACTCCAGGCTAGCCTGGGGTCCTGTTTCTCATCCGGCTGGAGGAGAGCCACTGAACAGATTCAAGAGGCATTACGACACAGTATGGAAACCTAGAGCACTATAAACTTTTACTACAAGCATTTACTCTCTGCTTTTCCACAGCTGGAGAAAACATAAGCTAAAAAAAAAATAAGAAAAGAAATGGCATGAGCTAATGTGCCTGTTCTTTGCCACTTGGCAGCACCACTGAAGGGACTTGTGCCCAAGCCACTGTGGATTAAGCCTTGGGCTCAGTAGAGCCCATGCAGTCCCTTCCCCAGGAAGATTCACCCAACAGCAACCAAACCCTAATGAGAAGGGGAAGAATTAAAGGGGGAACAGGATGATTTCTGAAAACAATTCACCTTTGCTGCTCCTCCTTTTGCAAAGGTGGGTCACAGAAGAGACATTGGCAGGAGTATGTGAACAGCCACAAACTCAGGCTTTGGGGCTCGTTTTTTCTATTTATTGTGCAAAGCTTCATTTACTGATTACTTAGGTTTTTGTGTGTTAATAATATCAGTGCTTTAGAGAACCTAAGACCTTCTACTTCAGGAAAAAGACTCAGTTAAGAAGAAAATTATCCACTGCCTCCAGTCTTCTGCTCCAATAAAGGTATCGCTCCTTCCCAGGAATTCCAAACTCACCACCACGCACACAGTTCCTGCTCTTCCCTTTCTGCTCAGTGCCAGGGCATGTCTAAAGAAGAAGTCAAGTTGGAAATGATTACAGCAATCCTCATAAGCAATGCTGTTCCCATGGCAGCCAGGCAAGGGGTTTACTGACCAGAGCACTGAAACAGCAAGGGAAAGGAGGACAGACTGGAGGGGGAAATGAAAGAGCAACGGTGCCAGAAGAAGAGGGCACAAATCCATGTTAACTTAAAACCAGTTTCTGGCTCAGAACTGTGGGATCATCAGTCCTTGGAAAGCTTCCTCCTCCTCTGGGAGTAGGGAAGGAGAAATTTCATCAGCAGCTTTTAGAGTTAGCATCTTCCCATCAACAAAATTTAAATGGGATCACTCTTCAGGTAACCTCTGTCTCAAAAGGCAACAGAAGGAAACATTTCACACATACAAGCTAAGCTTAAACTACATTTTCCCTACCTGACGCAATTAATTCCTAAAACATGTACATACCCCTGAGCCATCTGCCAGTCTTGGGCTGCAGTTGCCCCTGGGGATGGATGAGGCTGGATCTAACATAAAGGCATTTTATCACCTCCAGCTTATCACCTTCAACAGCCAAGCAGGGGAAGACACAGGGTGGTTTGACATTGCAGGGTGGTTTGACATCAAAGTCTCCACACAGGGTACTGCTGAGAACAGACAGGAGATGCACAAGAAAACTCCAAAGCCACGTTAAAAACCAACAGTCCACACACAGCAGGTTTCTAAACTGGTGTAGAGCACTAACAGCATCCAAACTTATTCGTACGGCAGGGGCTAGGCCAGGCTTAAAAGCTTGGGGTTGGTTTCCAGCTCTGCAACAGCCTATGTGTGACCCTGCACAAGTCACTGAGGTGGCTATCCCTGTTCCCATACTTTTTTATCTGTCCCCTCCACCCCACATTTATTTATGTCCAGGGTCTTCAGGCCACAAACACTTTCAGACACCTATGCACAGTGTTTGCAACACCAAGGCTGTGATACTGTTTTAAGCACAGGCCCCACCATGGCACAACCATACAACAAAGCATTTCTCCTAAAAGCACAAAACCACTCTAAGGACTAAGCTTGCGTCACACATCCCTGCTACCCCCATTGCACAGTTCCGGGGATACCAACCCTGCACACCTGAATTCCTCACCACCACAAGAAGCACCAAAAAACTTCTAATGTTCTGCTGCAGATAGTAAACACCCTCCAAGTTCATTAACACAAGGAGAGAAAGCAAGTGCCAGCCTGCTGCAAAGCTCCCTCTCATATAGGGCATCTGCAGCAGGGACAGTGGCATTTGACTCGGCTGCCACAGCACAGCATTCACAGGCTATACCCTAGGAACATTTCTAGGCTTGGAGGGAAAGGAATTAGCAGAATTAGGAAGAACAAACCCAATGTTTTTGGATTTTGCTCCAACTGCCATCCTAGGCCGTCAGCAGGCTGCAAAGAGAAAGTCCAGCACGTGCTGAACTAAACTAATTAAGTTAGAAGATGTTTGATACCAGAAGACTAATTTCAGGATTTAAATCCTGAAGAAAAGCAAGCGGCTGCAGCCAGCTCCCGGGAAATACCTGCTCAAGATACACCAACACTTCTCTCCGCAGCAGGAGGGGAAGCAGAAGGTGAGGAACCTGAAAGCGCTTAAAATAAAAGCAAGAATAAAATAATCAGAAATATCTAATCTGACTTACGACCGTCACTACCAGCGACCGGCACAGGACTTCACTCTCGGCAGAGAAATCAGCAGCTCAGGCCACCGCGTATCTGCTTGGACACACAGAGGCTTTGAGGCTCCATCTGACCAGAGCGATGGCTCTGGGTAATGAGGTCTGTGTGCTAAAAAAGGGAAAGACTGACCCCACTGAGCAGAAAGCCCTCCCCAGGAAGGCAGGCACAAGGCAGGATGGGTCCTTCCCATTAGCCAGGGCTGAAAAGGACCCCCCTGGGCAGCCCCAGGCTATGCCACTTTCTGCTGTGTTTATGAACTGGGTAAAACAAGGAGGTGTACCTCTCCTTCACCTCCCTGGGCTATCAGCAGGAAGTGACCTTCCGCAGGAATCACCATCCTGCTTCATCTGCTGCTTTTTCTTCCCTGGGTGAGTAAATTCCTAACCTGACTTTATCAAGGCATCCACAAGTCTGCATGACAAATACCCACCCTGGCACTGCAGGTCACCTTTTGTCTCTTAAAATGCCTTGCAAATAAGGATTTCTGTTTCAGACTGCAGGCTGGGGTCAGTGAAGTCTACTTGTTTCGTGAGGAGGCTGACCGCAGCAGCGGTCCCACTGATGGGAGATGGGGTGGTCTCCCCTGACCCAAAGAGCCTGGTGTCACTGGGTGAGGGGAAACATCTGTGCTGCCCCTGCAGCTGGATGTGCCCAGTGTGGAGATGACAATCAACACTGTGACAAAAGCTTCACAGAGGCAAAAACCATTCAATTTTAATGACTTTTTCACCTTCAGCCAGCATAGTGAGGTCACCTTATAACTCACAGGCATACACAGCACCAAACGCACTCATAATTCACCATATCAAAGTCAGTACTCACAAAACACCCCATCCTTAGCCCAAACTCACCCTATGTTTCAAAAGAAGATACTTTCCAATAATGAGGCATCACTAAATTCAGACTTCAAAGGGTCAAAACAGCACCACACACCCTGAAAAAAGCTCAGTGCCATAAATAATACGCCACAATGCCACAGCCAAGCTTAAGGTTGCTGCTTTAATATAAAATCCTGAATGTATTTATTTCTTCTGCAATTATAGATGAAGTTGAATTGTCTACTATAAACCTGCCAGGCAGGTTAAGTCGGCAGTGGGAGACATCTTGAGAGCTGCTCTCAATTCAGTAAAAGATAATCAGCCCAAGCTTGCTGCAACACCAACTCCTGGAGAACCAAGTGCCTTAAATCAAACTATTTTAGTGAGATTAAACCGAGCCTAACAAGGCAAGAAGAAACGAGAGCTAAGGAGTGAAAACCTGCACCCTGCTATCGCTCTACAGCTTCGCAGCTGGTTGCTGTGGCAATGCTGAACACAAGGTGATGCCAGGCAGGGAAACTAGTGTAGGAGCAGATAAATTCAATCCCCTTCATCCCTCTTTACACAGAAATTTAAAATAAAAGTGCAAGTTGGGAAGTGGCCGTACAAGAAATATCCAAGTACCACACTCCAGAGTTTTTTCTGATGGATATCTGCGTAGAATAATTTCATGTTTGAAGTTCTGTAGCATCAAACTTCGTAGCAGAAGGCTGCAAAACATTAATAATTGTTTTCTGCTAACCCACAATGACACACTTCTAATTTGTAGCTGCAGATCTCTGCCGATGCATTTCAAGTAAGAAGGTAATAATGCAGCTTCAATGTGATGCTGCGGAAACCCCAAAATCTTTGAGCGATGGTGGATAAAGCCACGTTTGAGCCTGAAAATGGTGCTTCACACTGAACATTGCTCTGGCGCCAGCTCCCTCCCCACACCTGGCCCAACCCCTCAACCTCCCACATCAATCTTTTGGGTTAAATTTTGCCTCCTGGCCTGCATTCATCTTGAACTGCAGGTCATACCAGCCCTCTGGGATGGATTCTAAGGGCAGAACCCCGCTGGAAAGGGGCAGTTGCAGGGATGGGGCATTACAGAAGTTTACAAAACAAAAAAGCGATGGGAAAAGTCAGGAAAAAAGTCAAGAAAAAACCAAAACCAATCTTTTTCAGCCTCTGGAGTGCAGCATTTCATCTCCTAATCACTTCCCGCAGCACCAAGGAAGCCGCACCAAAGCCGCCTGCACGGTTCCACCTGCACAGCACAGACCGTCTCATTAATAAATCTAAATCATCTAAACAATAAAATGCAGCCAGTGTATTAATTATGACTACGGTCAAATACATATGTCAAACATCCATTTTTCTTCATGTTTCTGTTTCTATTAAAAAATAGGTGTTTATAAACCCCCTCTCCCTCTCTAAATATACACACAAACAATTATATTTAGAATTACGTCAACAGCTCTTTACTGCAGGACGTCGAAGGAAGGCTGTCACCTACCCACTTGAAGCCCACTTTAAGGCATTGCAAAGAAAACACTAAATTACAGAAAGAAAATTAGAAACAATTATGCCCAGAGAACCATTGAAAAGCTTTTAAAAGCAGGAGATTTCTCCATCTCTTTTCCCTGTGATCACCGGAGCGTAGTATTTAGGAGAGCTGAGTTCATATATTAGCTGCTCTTGCTGGAGTATGTAATTACCTGAGCATGTGTCTGGTGACTAAAGGTACGTGGAACGACTTGGCGCTCAAAATACATTCCCTGGGTAGCCTACAGCTGCTGAATTTCCTCATTTTTGAGAAACCCAGCTAATCAAGCACACCCTCCCACTGAGGCATCCTGAGGCCGCAACTTTCCCTGTCCCGTTCACGCACATCATTCCATCTTTAATTACTAAACTATAGAGAAGCACTGCTCACATGCAGACCTAAAACACTGCAAGTCAAAGGAGAAAAGTATTCCCAGCAGGCTCACACCCAGCCAGCTCCTGGAAAAACACACCGTTTTCCTATTTATAGGCATTCTGGTTGGCAGAAACCACAACGACCTCAACTTCTCAAAGCCAAAGTGTGGAGTTAAATTTTCCTCACTTTTTTAATTTCCTCTGAAGCTAAACACTGCAGATCTGCCCTGCCTTTGCTGCACGCTGACCTTCCGGACCACAAGCAGATGGAAAAGGAGGAACGACAGAGCAGAGGGTGGAAGCTGCAAAAGAATCGAGGGCAGGAGGACAAACTTTAAAACCCAACAGTTGTGGTTAAGACGCAGTGTTGGGTACCAAAAACCAGGGAGAAGACAACTTCTCCAAGAGCAAACCTACAGACCTCAGGCTTCGTTTTTAAGAGAACTGGCACTGAAAATGTGCTGTAGATCACGCAGGAAAAAGGCAACAGTAGAGTGGAAGGAGCAGCACTGCACGGCATCCACATCTCCTTCCTGGAGATACCCAACAACAACCTCACTGAATTCTGCTCAGCTGCAAGCAATCACCAAAAGAAAGCTCAGGCTCAGTTGGGAATTCTCCTAACACGGCATCAAAAATAATAAACCCAAGTGATAAACTTGTCTGATAACTTACTGGCTGGCCAGGCGAGCAGGTGAAGTCTCCTCCCATAACCAAGACAAATCCAGATGTACAAAGACAATCTTCTTCAAATAAACTGACTTTTCAGAGCCATTAAAGCTTAAGCACAGAGCTGAGAAACCCTCAGGTACGCTCAGGCAGTGAGAGCCAAGTCTCTCCCTTACTGCTCTTGATTTCGCACCTCATGGGACCATCATTAGTCTCCTTAGCAAAGGGGAGGACTGTTCAAAGGGAAACGCAGGTGTAAAACAGAGCCTTCAAGCCTTTCCCTTCCATCAGCATCTCCCCAGTGGATTAGAACATACTCCAGGACCTGGATTTGGGTATTTAACCACAGCACACTTGCCAGGAGCTTCCACCTTGTGCCAAGGGCACCAGCATTACCCATCATCTTCCCCAGGGAAAAGCAGAAAATAGAATCTAGATGTTGATGGGAAACAAAAAAGAATCAAGACCCAAAGTGACGTGAACACGGAGCAGCCTGTAAGCCTCTCCAGCTGAAATGCACATTTAAATAAACCCTGTAGAACAGCCACAACCAAAAACCTTACGTTTTTAACTGCTGAATCCATACCAAGTCACATTAACAAAAATCAACAGGGTGCTCAAAGGCACTGTCCACAAGTCCCAGCCCCACCAAATCATACACGTGGCCCAGCAAGCCCCACTGGTGTCACCAGCCTGCATGGATGTAGGATAGCCATCTTACCCCAAAATGGAGCTAAATTCAAGCTGGGGACGTCTCCCTGCAGCAGAATGAAGCAGCAGCAGATAAATACATTTCAGCCATAGCAAACGCAAAGGAACCTGCTGCAGCACCTTTAGTCTCCACTGCAGGGCACAGACGTGAGCTAAAGAAATCCTCAGGACTCTCCAAGCCATCCATCTCGCCCCGTGCAACAACCCCACCGGCGTCTCAGTTGTTTGAGAAGGTCCTCTGCCCTCAGAACAGTGTGGCCAGGGATGAGGTTGGTGTCTTCTCGAAGGAAGCGCTCTCTTGCCACAGGTTTGCCTGTATCAGCTGCATCAGTACAGCTCCAGTAACAGCACAAAGAGATGAAGTTTTTTCTTCTCTCAGCCCACGATACCACACAAACATCCATTAAGTAGGTCCAGGTCAGCACCAGGCAGCTCCACGGAGAAGCTACAGACCTTGCACAGAACTTGGCAGCTCTGAGGTTGCTGGCTCAGGCTGGCCGAAATTTGACCAGCCCAGAGATGAGGGTAAGCTGATTTCGCAGGACACTGAAGTTCTCAAGAACCTGAGCACAGTGGATGAGTGAGACGTGGAGACTGAGCAGGTAAAACCAAGCTGGAGGCTCTTTGCTAATAGGGAAACTCCAGTAAACACGATCAGCACACATTCAAGTCTCCTGTCGTTCAGCTCCTGACTCAATATCCCAACTCCTGCAGCCAGCGTGAAGCTCCAAATCAGCAACAATGACGCCCCATCACCGGCAGTGTTCAAGGTCAGGTTGGATACGCCTTGGAGCAAGTCAGCAGATGTCCCTGTCCAGCGGCTGGACTCGATGACCTTTAGAGGTCCCATCCAACCCAAACCACTCTATGAACGATTCCTATGAAAGGTAAGGCTGAGCCAGCCCATTTATTGGGCTCTGCCTGCATTCTGGGGCTCTAACCAACACTCTCCAAGCCCCTACATCTTGCAGCAGCTACAAGCTACAGAAAGCAACTCTTCCAAAAACCAAATCATGCACATCCCTTTTCCTCACACCCCCACAGCGGGTAGAAGACGGGGGAATGCCACCAGCAAATGTCTTGCAGCCACCATGGGTTTGTTTTCCATTGTGCTCTCCACTGCACTTTGGAAATACCCAACTGTGTCCTGGGCCATGCTGTGCGGCCCATGCCTCATATCGCAACATTTGAGAGCCAGGAAAGAGACAATGAACCTTGAGGCACCCCCACCTCTGAAGAAAACCATCACTACTGCAAGTAATACTTCTCTCAAGCTAAAAGCACACACACTGGGAAAAGCACGTCCTAGATACGACGCACATTACTGAAGCGGTGCATGTGACTCAAGACATAGCGAAACACTGAGCTTCCAGGTGGACACTGGGACACAAGGCTCCTACAACCACGTGAACACCTCCTGACAGCTTCCAGAGCAGCAGCCCCCCCCAAAAAACAAACCCCAAGAAATTAGTATTTATTTAAAAAAGTCACTAGAGAAACCGTTCTGGCTTCTTGCAAGAGCCCAGGATTGCAACGCTCAAGACTCTTTTAGCAGCAGCATGATACACCCCACACATTTAACTGTTCAGCTCGGTCTAATGCCTGGTTTGACACTGAATGCTACAGACCACAGGTGATAGGGTCCTCATGCTCCAAAGGTGAAAATACCTAAATCAGGCTAAAACTTTCTGGATGGTAGCAGAGTCATTTGAACCCAGAGGGTCGTCCAGGAATGAACCCTCACTCCCTGATGGGGTTAAGCTCATGTGAATCAGGCGCAGGGTCTCCCATGCAGGGACAGGAGCAGAAGCCACGCCTCGCAAAACACAACCTGGATTAAAACTTAAGTCCTCCATCTCTCACTAATTTCATAAGGCTCAGCAGCAGGCAACGTTTTCAGCTGGAACAGCCCCTCAGCCGCTCCAGGCGGGCACAGACAGAACTCACAGCATTCGCTCACAAAGGTTTGCTCTCTCGTCCTTGCCCAAAACACACTACTTTCAGCTCTGCTTCCAATCCAGCCCTTGCACAGAGGTGCACAACATGCCAGGTGTCTGTCTCCTTCCACCCCAGAGCCGGCCACGCGCCGAGGATGCCATCCGCACAAAGTTTAGGAAGCACCCGAATCCTTCACCAGCGAAGTCTAGAAACGTAAAAGCAGCATTCAGAAGCAACAAGGAAAAGGAGGGGTGGGGAAAGAAACCACACCACTACCAGCGGGTGCTGAATGGCTTCTTCAGAGAAGCGATAAAGCTAGTGGCCGTGGCGTAATGTCGGGGGGGAGGTTAGGGAAAATCCCCAGCAGAGAGGAGAACCGGAGTTCACCGGCCATTAGGCTGCTCTCCCCCCTTGTGCCTGGCTCCTTCCTCCTGTCAGAAAATGGGGTCAGAGCAGGGGCCGGGCGGGCGCTGTCGGAGAAGGATTCAAAGGGCGAAATAAAGACAGGACTCAGCAACTCCTCTGCACACCGGGAAGAACATTAATAGTAACAGTAATAATAATAACAATAATAAAGGTACTGAAAAATGCCCCCCCCCGGAGAGGCCGGGACACGTCCGCTCTCACCACCTGGCTCCCCTCCGCGGGGCGGGAGGCAACGCGCACCCCTCCGGGCCGGGGCCCGGGCCTCGCCGCCCCCCGGGCAGG
>JAOEHX010037706.1:0-12192 GCA_025448015.1 Bolborhynchus lineola
CAACCTGTGGGAGTTGCATTCTTTTGATTTTCCATGTAGCAAACTGCGTGGCTGATTTACGGCCTAAACCACGACAACAAGCCAGAGGGGCAGCGCAAAAGATGAAGGCAGCCCAACCTATCTAGAAATAGTATCGGATGAGCCTGAGTAAAGAGCCAGAGAGAGCACCAGCTCTGGAGAGCTTCTGGGCTGCCAGAAGGAGGCCCCATGCAGCACTGCAGAACATCTACCACCCATTTCCCATTGGAATGGATATAAACCCTTAAAACCTCAATTTCTTCAGCTACCAAAAGGAGTAAGAACACGGCTTGTGTCTCAGAGGTATCGTGCTCAGGACAGGTGCAAAACCAGACCTCCAGACCTACTATGAACGTAAAGAGCAGAGCTGATCCCTCTTGTACATATCCACAACCAAGTGCTCCCTGGTTCTGGGAGCACCTCCGAACAGCCACAGCAGCCACAAAGCCCTGTAAATCACACAGCTGGGAATCCTCAATTACATCATGTCTGTGTCCTGCCTTATGCCAAGTGCATCAGAGCTGCATTTAGCTTTATGTGACTCCCTTTAAGTCCAGATACACTCAGGGTCTTTCTCTCTTCATTAACTGCATGTATTTTCCAGTGACAGAAAAGCTACATAGTGCTGCAATGTCTTTCTTCAGAATAATTGTTTTATTATCACAGAATTAATAGTGAAGAGAGTCCATAATTTTTGATATACACTAAATCAAGCCCAGTAGACCAGGAAAACGCCTGTTCAGTGGGCTAAGCCTCAGCACCACAGTCTGTTCTGCATCAGAGCTCAGCCAGCACTAATGCTGGTACTGGTATCAACGTGGCCAGACCAAAAGCAAATCTTCTCATCAATCCCAACTTCTTAGTAACAGGGACACTAATGAATCTAAGACATTCTAGATGTATGCACTGCTTTTAACTCCTGCGTGGCTAGCAAAAAGTTAGTTTGCTTTGATTTTGAGTAATAGGCTTAAGTTCCAGCCTATATGAATGACCTCAAGCTGAGTAATCAAGATTTAATACTCCCTGTGCTATTTTAGCTTGTCTTGAGCACACCTTTGTTTTTGTGAGGTTGAGATGCATGATGAATCTGCAGTATGGAACGGAAAGAAGTTATTTGTCATTTCAAGGCTCCCCATGTGATACAAACAGCTTCTCTAAGCATTTGGTATCCAGTTGCTAACAGTAAAGCACACACATGTGATGCAGCTCTCCCTGTGTAACCCAGTCTGTGGACCAGTGCAGACAGTGGGACAGGATGGGACCTGTTTCTTACCACGGAAGAGTAAACACCTGGACTGGTTTCCATAGCGCTGAAGCTCAGCTGCGCCTCACGGTAATTTACACTGCTATCAAGGATAGAAACCACATGCCTCCTTCTTCACCAAAGACCACAAAACCTCATTTACTCCCCTGATTGTGTTAGCCAATATGAAACAAAGTAATTTTTAATAAAGTGTGCCATGGCAGAGAAAAATTGATACAATCACAGAGCCGGTATAATAGGATTTAATTCTGCTTCAGATGTGCTAGTTTTAATAAAAAAGGATTGAGCAAATCTAAAATAAATTACACTGAAAGGTCAGGCTTATTGCTTGTACAGTTACGTTAACTCTTCTACAGACACTTTTACAGACTCTATTTATGAGACCTTTTGATTTTCAGAAGAGGTATAAAATACATCTGCAATTTTCCCATTATTTGCAGCGGTGTTTCTTTTACAAGTGTCATTTCTCAGTACTTCAATACAGATTTCTTTAACTGAAATTTATAGAAAAATGATGAGTTATTTATGGGCTGGTTTTGTTATATTAGTGAAAATGTGATTCCCAATGGAAAGATAATCCAACTAGAGAAAAAATTTGTTAAGGGAATGATGATTCCCACTTGTGTGCCAGTGGCACTCCTGATTTCTTATTCATTAATCATTCCACTGGCATGTCATTTATTCAATAGGAAGCAAATCAATTACTTATTTTTATATGTAGCTAAAGCCCTGGTACTGTGAACTGCTCAGAGCAGACATGAATCGGAAAGAACTGTAAACACTGAATCTTATTACAAGGCTCTTTATTAATATTACAGCAGCATCTAGAGACCTTAGCCAAGATTGTAGCCCACTTCGCTTAGCACTACCATACCAGAGATAAAAATCCATCCTAGCCCTGAGGGAAGCACACAGCATAAACAGACCTGATCAGGGGAAAGAGCAGAGAGTCTGCAAAGGAAGGAGCTTGTTGGGGTCACAGAGCAGAGCTAGAAGTGCATGACAGCGTTCCAGTTCCCAGACCTGCACTGCCCATCAAAGGACCACACTGCTGTTCTCCAGCCCTAGCTGCACACAAAGACCACGCAAATCCTGCGGGCACAACCAGGGGCTTTGCAAGCGCTCCAAAAGGCAACAATCACACTGCTCCAGTCTTGACAAGTTCCTTCCCATTGCCATGGCTGCACGAGTCTATCACATGTGAACACAGATGTCCTCTGTTGTTTTGATGTGGTTTTACTCAACTCGGGTACGTAAGACCTTGGAAAAGAATTCATCAGCTCCACATCAATCTTGAGATAATATCTGGACACATCAAGCTCAGTTCCCCACAGCCACCACCAGAGAAATTCTGCTGGATTGGCTCAAAGAAGCTATCGGAAAGAATAGAAAATCCAATCTACTGTTGACATCTGCCTTTACTTTGAGGGACCTTCTGCACAAGTCCATCAGCAGTGAGCATGCACAAAGTAGGCTGGACTGTGTCATCACATTTGAAAGTCAAATTAAGTCTTGGTTCACTGTGGAGCTCTGCTGAATGCTCTCGAGTCGGGCAAGAGCATCTCCAGTGGCAGGAGGCTGCACACAACCACCACTGACAGCCCTCTGACAATAAAGATCCACCACTGCTGCCAAGGACCTCCCGAGGGGCTCTTGGGGGGTTAATTCCAAAACACTGGATTTTATTTCATTCTGATGAAATCAACGAGAACTGACTGGCAGCCACTACCGCCGAGGAGCAGGGTGATACCTGCTTTTGGCACAGCACAGGGAATTCAACCAGAAATCTGACTGCCCATAACTAGGAACATAAGCAGCTATTGTCTGAAATCAGAAAGACGCAGATTTGTGCTAGGGGCTGCAGTAATCCAATTTCTGTGGTTGGGAGAGGAGGTTCTGCAAAACACACATATCAAAGAGCTACACAGGCACAAACATTAGCTTCTTTGCATAGCCTGAGCTGTATGAATATGCAAAACAAAGGCATCCCGGGAACACCTGTAAAGTCCCCTGACAAACCCAGCTTAGTTTTATTAACATTTCTGCCTTTGACAGCAAGAAAGCTGTTGAGGTAGAGTGGTACCCAGAGTAAAAAATCCTGTGATCAACACACATAAACGACAGAGTACGTCCAGTAAAGAAACAGTGCTTGCAACACAGAAGACTTGTTTAGCTTTTGGGGCTGAGATACAGTCAAGGAATCAGCCCAGATCTTGGAACCAGGCCAGAACACCATAAACCACCTTATCACAACCAAATTGATGTCTGTGTTCCACCTCCTGCTGGAGATTCAATCTCCTCATAAAACCATTATACCTGCCTTTGCAATTCAAATGAGCTCTGTTATCTAAAGGAAACACTGAGCATCAGAAGAAAAAAAGCTTTGCCACAGCATGCAGGACTTGGTGTTTTAATGCTAGAAAAATTATTACACAACCATGTTCCGGTTTTCAGTTGGTTTTAGCCAATTTCTTAACTCAACCATCAAGCCGTTACTTGTAAGGATCCATGGAAAGAAATAGCCATGCTCCCTTATAATACATGAGGGTCATTCCCTACAACTTGTAGGTGCCCCAGGTGGTGGTAAGGACACACTCCTACTTCTGATGGGCAGCTGGCTGCTCTCAATCACCATCTGTAGCAAGGTATCTGCACTTCGGAGAAAGGTCAATGGCTTACCTCAAGCAGTCTCCACCACTCCTTGACTTTCACAGTCCCACAGCTATGGCATTGTAAGGGACTGAAGAAATAGTCACCACCTTCAGCCAACATCGAGACCAGGGATCTTTGTCTATAAGCTGAGCAAGAGCATGAAATCGGCTGAAATGCCGAATCAGCACAGCATGATCACGAATACCAGCACCAATACCAGCACCTGTAACTGAGCACATTTACACAAAAGGCACAAAGCCACAATTGACTGCACATGAAAACTTCCCACTGTTCACCAGTGCCATACACAGGATGGGCATGAGGACCCATGGTCAGGCACCAAACCCTTACACCCCAGGTTTCTAAGTCAGCATTTTAAGAACATCCTATTAGCACCCAAGAAATGAAGAGGCTGAGATTGTTACTGCGGTTCTGATTCCACCTCAGGTTCACTACAAAGCAATCTGCAGCTCAATAAACTTTGACATGTTTTCATGTTTTAAGAACAAAGACAAAAACTAATTTATTTTACTTCTTACCTCATACATCCCAAATCAATAATTGCACCTATTGACTGGTGACATGAATTCAAAACATTAATTTACATCCAAGTACTGTAACCTAATAAGATGGCAACAACTGAATTTGTTGAAATCGATTTTCCTTGTTTCAAACAGAAAAACTTGGGGCCTGTAGAATAATCGGATACCACACACAGAGCGGTTCATTAGCAATGAGCATCACAGAAAGCTACGATTAAATTTGGTTTTGAATATGGAAGGAAAACATTGAGCCTCCAGGGCTGATATTGAAGCAAGAGAAGTTTCTTGTACCTTGTCCACACGTGCACCAAAGCAAGTGTGAATCATGGAAAGGTGAATTTCAGCATGTACCCAAATCACTTTGTAATGTAAATCACTGGAATCATTTCAGGTGTGTACCTGCAGGAGGCATAAAGTAACGCTCAAACATTCTGTTTTGCAGGGGCAGCAGTTATTTGTTTGTTTAAATTCCAGCAACACAGTTGTAACAGGAAGTCAGTGAAGCAAAATCCCGTAGCACAAAGTGATGCCGCTTTTTGCGGTGCAGAGGCTTCCTTCAAGCAGAAGTCAAATGCATAGGCAGCACAGCACTCCGAGGCTGGTTCCGAGCTCTCCGAGTATGGCACTGAGCACCGCATCAGCTCACAGCTTCATTTAAAACTTCGCTAGAGGCCTTTTGACTTGAATATAACACAGTTTGTAGACAGGAAGACCTACTCAAATCATCCCTCACATGGTAACCAGCCAGGCAGCCGAGGGCTTTGCAGGTATGTTTGGCAAGGATTGGCGAACCCCGAGGAGGCAGCTGGGCTGCAGCCCCATCGGGATAAAAACATAAGGCACTGCAGAAAGCACCTCAGCACTGCCACACCATCGGCCTCATCCACAGGTGATGGGATCAGCTCCATCCACAGATTTCCTCCTTTTAGATCCTGGGGTTTGAATGGGATAAAGCATGAGCATAACACAATCAGGAAAAGGGAGATGAGACAAGCTGACTGCTGCCTTCACAGGCTCCGCTCTGCCCTGAGGCACACACATGGCTCCAGTGTCTTCAGTGGTAACTGCTCACTCAGCAGCATGTTACAGTCACTATACTTTAAATTTCAGCTTACTACCAACCAAAATAGATAGGTTCCTCCATCAATCTCCAGGTAATTACAGAGTTCCCCAGCCCAGCTCTCAACCCAGCCTGGCACAGGCAATTGTTTCTAGTATTCAACCTTTTCCCTCTGTGTTCCAAATGTCAGAGGAGGAGCCTGCTATGAGAGCAGAGCTAGCACAGTAACTGGGAATGGTGCCAAGACACCCAACCTGTTAATTTGGACAGGTTCCCAAGGAGCCTCCTCATGAAAACACGCAGGATGTCAACTGACCCAGCAGGACTTGAGATGGGGCCTGAAAGCAAAGGCTTCTTCTCAACAACTGCCGTGTTTTTATCAAGCACATCACGCACACCTGTGCATCTTCCTGCTCCTTGACCACCCCCTATCCAGACACCAACCAACGGTTAAAGCAGGTGACAGTAATAACTTGCAACTTCTCCATTTTCCAGCCTCACAAGCAATTGAGCATGCAGTGGCACAGCTCCGCGTCCAGCTCCAGGACTGCAGCGTCCAGCGACCATGCAGCCTCCGTAGGGAACAGCAGCAAGTACCTCCAAGGAGAGCAGAAGGGAAGACCAGACAAGCAACAGCCTCCCTTGTGCTGGGGACAAGGGACTGAATGAAAACACTAATCCACAGGCTTGAAATCCTGCAGGGCGCTCAAGGTTCCCAAGCCCATGAACAGCTTTTTCAGCTCCAGGATCAGGCACAAGTGTCACCTCGAGACAGAAGGGTCAGGGTCAGCCACCCAAAAGTCTTCTCCTGCCCCGCCAAGCAGAAAAGGGACAGGCACGAATCACATCAGGTTGAGGGTTTTTTGAAAGGAGCTTAAAATGAGGGGAGATGGTGCAGAGCAGGCAGGGAAACACGTGCGTGCTCATACCAACAGCCAGGCTGAGAACCGTGCAGTGTTAAGGCTCTTCGAGCAGATTCTTGAGTGAATCCCTTATTTTACTTTGCTTGTGGGTGTTTGGCTTTTGCCTTATTAAACTGTGTTTATCTCAACCCAGCAATTTCCTCACTTTCACCCTTCAAGTTCTATCCCTCATGCCACTACCAGGGAGTAGAAAGGTAGAAAGAGGGAAGAGTGAGCAAGCAGCTGCATGAGGTTTGGTCACCAACTTAGGTTACAGCACAACACTGAGACGACACTGATGTATCAGTGAAATACACTGATGTATCTCATAGCCAGCTCCTCAAGGTGAATTGCAATTAGAAATTTATAATACCCAGTTTCTTCAAGTAATGAGTTACCATTTGAAGAAAAGCTGTATTACAATTCTTATGAAGTGAGGACTGGCTGCTAACTGCATGGATATATTGGAATTCTGTAGAAGTTCCAGAAAATTCATAATGCACCAGTGTGCAACACATTTGGCACCATCTTCACAAAATCTCAACTACCAACTTTATCAATCTACGGGTTATCAACCTCAGGGTTGCTTCAGTAATTTGAAATACTCAGTATTCAATGCACTTTTTACCTTTTCCTAAGCAGAAATGGCAAAAGGCAAAACACCCAAAACCAACAAAACAAACCAACCAAAACCACACAACAACAACAACAACAAAAAAAAACTCAAAAAACCTAAGCTGTGATAATCAAGGTTATCTAGAAATTCAGAATTCTGCCTTAAAGCGTGATAGCAACAGCTCTAAGGAAAGAGAACAAGAGCCTCAGCGGACTCCAAACCCTCCCAGTGGTCTCCTGAAGAACATCCACCTGTTAAGCCTGAGAAGGAAGACACATAACGAACGCCATTTCCCAAACTGCTCAGTGGAATTAAAGATTTTGTGGCCTTCAGCTGTGTGCACCTAATTAACAAATGAAAGATAAATTAAGATGACTTTTCAGCCTGTTTTCTTATGGCAAGAAACTGCTACGTAGAAATAAAAAGGTCTGTTCCCTGAGAAAGGTGTCTGTAGCCTGACCCTCCCAAAACCACTGAATGCATACAGTGAGAGCGTGACAATACCAAACGTCACAGCTACTGACTGGCTCTGCAAACACAATCACTGCTCCCATTAGATGTTCCAATGTTTGAAAAGAGCACCCTCTCCGGAACAGTTGGCATCAAATTCACTGTGAAGCAGAACTGCTACCAGCCAATGCCTGGATAAAGAGGTGTTCTGGAGATCCATACCATCTTTTTCTTTAGGGGGTCATCCTGAGAAATAAAGTGGGAAACTGAGCATTCCTTTAGGGCACGCACCTCTCTAAGGAGACCACCCAGCATATACAGCAGGGATCAGCAGCTGCAGGGACAAAATTCCTGGTCCCTACAATTTTGTGTCTCCTAGACTTAAGCTCTAAAGTATTTTATTTTAGTAACACACCAGAGGTATGGAATAACACAAAATCAGTAATACACTTTAATATAGGATCAACAAGCACTGTACCATACCATACTAAGAGACAACACAAGTGAGGCTGTCACAGAAATGCAGCCATTACTAGTGGTTTAGAGTACAGGAAATCAGGAAGTTTGAAAGCAGATGTGGAACTGCCACACACCCTCCCCTTAGGTTCAGCTACCACAGCCTGAAAGTTATGAGTGGTACAAGAGTAATGAAACAAAACCACACTACTGTGAATGGTATCCAAGGGGATGTGTCCATCTGTACTGGAAGGATCATTACCAGATGACATCAGGTTTGTATTAACTTTTATTGTCATGTATGTACAGCTTAAGAAACAAATCTCAATTTGAAAAAGTTCAGAAGTTATTTTTCAACAACACACAACGTAGACATACCTTTGAGGCAGCAAATATTACTCCTATTAAGGCTCTTAGGATGGATATCATGCAAATGCATTTAAAGAGTACATTACACTTAAAAATATGCAAACCAAGTTGAACTAACTCTTTCAGAAAGAGAACATATCAAACATTGTAACTGTGACCCACCAAAGCATTTACATACATGCTTGAAGCTAAGTACATGGACTACATAAACATAAGTAAAAAGTAACAACTGTCAAGCTATCTTAACCAGATCGGAACTCGAGTCAGTGATCAATCCCTTCCAACATCACAAGTGCCAACATCTGCACCAACCACATTTTACATTCACACACATAGCTGCTGACTGCAAAATGCCATATGCTTTTTCAACCCGTAAGGCCCACACTTTCTAGCTTCGGCATTAATTTTTGATCACTGAAAGTACTTAATCCTGCCACTGAACCTGGGGAAGAGATATGCACAGAGAGCCCTGCATCACAGCAGCAGCGCGCAGCAGGAGCTGCATAACACAAGCTACTTCCATCAAGCATTTAGAAAGCTTCTGATTAATTTCCCTATACTGCACCTCTTGCTTATGATCTCAAAGAGTGAAAGCTGGATTGTTTTTAAACCATAACCAGCATTAGCACTAAATCAAACAAGCAATGCTAATCTACAAGAGAAAATTCTTACTTAATATTTCAGTATAGTAATGCTACTAGTGCAAACAGCATCTATAGATGATCTGATATTAACCAGCAGGGAGAAAGCTTCATTCCTTCTCTATGTTCTTATAATAAACTGAAATTAAATATCATGAAGATTGGCAGCTGTGTGACTGTCATCACTAACATAACTCAAAGGACTGATTAACTGAAAGCGATGAATATGTGAAAAGAAAAAGAACGCAACTGTTTTGACCTCTCCCAGGATGGAAAGTGCACTGCCTGATGTGTGAAAGGTGCTAGATCACTTTTTATTTCTTCAAGCCTCATGCTAGCACAATCCAGTTTTAGTTGCCTTCTCAAAGGAAAAAATGAATTCCTTTCAAAATTTCATATCATGCAATTTTCTTGGTAACTCTTAAATTGCCTGAAGGCCCAGACTTCCCAGAAGTTTTGCGTTACATTCTATTCAGTGCTCACAAATTTCTTATGAACAGTATTCCTCATCTAAGAGCATAGTAGTTAAAAGTAGGAAGACTCCTTTACTTCAGTCCATCTAATTCTGAGTCACAGCAGCATATCATTTAGATACTGCTAGGCACATACTGTGTGTGTATCTGCAACCAGGAGAATGAAAAAAGAAAAGAAAGATCCATTTTACTTTAATCCTGACCAGCAGCTGTTAGCAATTTTCTTTAGTTATCACTGTGGGACATGATGGATGGGAAGACTCAATATGCTGAGGAACTAGTATACAGTGTACAAGTGCTCTCAAGGACTGCAGTGTTCAACAGCACATTCAGTTTAACTAGGAACTACAGACTCAAAGAGATAACAGATCGTTCCTGGGAGCATCTATCATTCTTCAGAGAACCTGTCTGATCAAGAGGATAATATCTGAAGGAACAATTGCTATATATCTAGTATATCATGTCATTGAATGAGGAGAAGAGTGAACATTAACTCAGGTGGTAACTCAAACCAAGAAATCGGCATAAAAGAACACATTGAGATATTACCATGCTGAGACTTCCCATACACTTACAACACAGAAACTGGACACACAAAAACATGCAAGTCAAACAAAGCTAATCTACAATAAACAAAACCAGAATACACTTCATTTCAAGACTAAAACATTAAAATATTCACCTGATGCTAAATAGGAGCAACGGAAAAAGGTCGAGACCTACCCATATAATTCAGTAAAAAATCAACTGGCTATTCCAGCCTTTATTTCCCACCTCTTCTTACTTGTTTTTATAATTTCAGGCTATAAACTTACTGAATGACATGGGAGCCAAACCACAGATATAAATAAGTTATCTTCTTCTCTCAATTAATAGCAATGCTCCAGGGACTTGTGATTATATATGTATGTAGCTGCACAGCCTTTTTCCAGCCCATAATTAGATGGGATGTCTTTCTCCCAAAGACAAAAAGAGGATGTCAACTACTCCAATACCAAAAATTCTATCTGAGAAGTCAGCCTTCTTTTCTGAACAGGCTTATCCCATCTGGGTTGCATACTCATTTAAAAGTATGCACTGACACCTATCACTAACCTTCTGTCCAAAAGTAAAGCCCCATCATTATTAGATGAAGCTCTCATCAGATGAATCTCAACAGATGAATACCCTTTTCTATGCTACAAGACTTCCAAATTAAAGCACAGTGAAATAATTAATAACTTGGTCCCCAAACAAAAGCTCCATTCCAAAATACAAATTCAGATTATTCATCTTTCAAAATGCTCAACCAAGCCATCACACCCATTTGCTCCAAATCTTAAAGAGAGACTACCTAGAAAGGCTGGGAATTACTTATCAAGCTTACAGAGATTAATCCCATAAAACTTCCAAAGACATTCCAATATATTTTAAGTGACATAAAAGAATATGGGCAGAACTCCGTCCTAACATTCAAGAACTTTATAATAAGTTCTGCATTTTACAAATACAAAAGATTGTAGCGAATGCAAAGCATGAAATACCAAGAGTTTAAAGAGGTTTTTTTCTCCCATCTCAAAACAACTCAAACCACAGAAGGAAGCAAACTCTACTAGAGGAAATTTACAATTAGTCTTCAAGGGAAGTACCATGCAAAGCACACTGCATTAATCTAGACTTGACATTATGAGGGCATGTCTCACTGTAGCAAGGTCCATACTAGACACCAGATCAGAGACAGAAGATTAAAGTAAAACATTAGATGTCACAGTCACTGTTTTACCGATCTGGGAAAGGCAGAGACTCCAAGGTGAGCAGAAACTATAAACCTGCTTAATAAAGGCCATTCTTTGTCTCTTGCAAAGTCAAGAAGTCACACATCCAACACTTTCATCCCTTCATTAAAATAGAAATACTAAAAAGGAGCACACCATAACGTATCCCCATTGCTTCCGACTGACATGGTGAATCAAAGGTAAAAGCAGAAAGTTAGCAGAGATAATTAGAGCAACAAAGATCTTTTAGCACAAGCCAGCACAGCTGAGCAGCCTATCAACCATAAGATGACTTATTTCTTTTGTTACTTAAAAAATAAGCTGTTAGTTGACTACTTCTGTTCTTTCGGCATAGGAAAGTTTTCATTGAGAGGTCATTCTGAAAAACACCTCACCCTGTATTTCAGCATGTATAAAGCCCAGCAGAAACCACTGACAAAGAAGAAAAAAAACCCAAGTATTTGCTGGCTTTCCTTCTGAACTTCAGAGAAAAATGTCAATTTAATGCTGACAGCAAACAAAGATGTCAGTCTAATTAGATTTTTTTTGTTCTGTCATGCTCCTGATCCCAAGTACTCATCTGAAAGTAATCTGATCAATGATGAAGGCACAATTATACAAACCTTAACATTCATTCAAAATGTAGCTATGCAAAAACAGGAGAAAGGGGAGGGAGAACAAAGGTGAAGTATATTTATCTTCAAATAAGTCAGTTTATTTTCCAACAGCCATATAAATTTAAAATATGAAACAACAATAATACAGCTATAGAATCTAGGTTTTCTTTCAAAGCAGCAGCATATAAAACATATAAAAGCTAAAACCTCAGCACAAGCTTCAGAAAAACAAGGACTGAGTTTTGCTGAAGACATGAGACTCACAAAATACAGTACACAAAAATACTGGAATGCATAAGATATAAAGCTACACATTTTAGGTAAAGAAAGACATTGTAAAGGATACAAACTTTGCGAAAGTAAACGATGGGATTTGGG
>JAOEHX010037708.1:0-27499 GCA_025448015.1 Bolborhynchus lineola
GTTAAAAAGTAACCTTTATACACAGATTCTGAGTTTTAACTATTTTCCAATCAAAAGCAGAACCTGAGCTCTCTCCTCATGACAGCTTAAAAAACATATATAAGCAATGTCAGCTATTTTGAAAGTACAAGTTAATGCATTTCTATTATTTGTTTATAAAGCAAAGAACTGTGACATGCACAAATCTGCCTTTGCTCCTATCATGTCAGGCCACTCAGTTGTTTCATTATACATTATTCATATTTTTAATTAATTTAAGCCAATTTCCTGATATTAATTAATATATCTCAAAAGTTTTCATATTTCCCATTTAAAATTCGATAAGAACTCTTGATACTATCTCATAGAGTAGCAAATTTAAATAAAATATAATTTATTTTTTTGTTTTGCCAGTAGCTCACCTTGAATTTTAATGTTTTGATTGACTATTTTGCTTGGACCTCTTTCCTGACACCTCAGCAACTGACTATGCCTTAAAAGGCATAAGACATACAAAACTCCTTACTTAAATCCAACATATTGAGTCTCAGCATTCTTTCTCAGTTGCCATCTGACCCCAGAGTCATCCGAAATCCATAGCCTTGTTTTTCTCTTATGAGTTCAGCTGTCTTTACATCGAACTGCCTGTCCCTTGGCCCTGCAAGAGCTGCCTCTTCTCTTGGGAATCCCAAGCAGTTTAGGCATTCAGGTAATATCGGAGGTCTTTCAGGCTCATATTTCATCCACTTACCTCACCAGCACCGCCCAGAGTGATAGATATTTTCCTGGGACTTGTACTGATTTGACCCACTGCAAAGAGGCACAAATGCAGCAAATAGCGGTCAGTGACTGTTATCCAACAGCTCAGTGGTCAGAGCATCCACACATGATGAAGGACGTGTGCATTTCATTTCTTCTTTCTCTCGTGGATTGTCTTCACCAAAGCCTATGATTTATGTGTGGTTTTGACTCCTTGGGCTGCAGCTATTCCATGTGGTGTGGGAAAACAAATAAATTAGATCAGAAATAATGAAATCATAATTCGGAAGGAAAATAATTTTAGATTTGGCTTCCAGTATCTGATGCACATTTCACTATTTATAAAGAATTGTCATTGGATCAGGGTGCCTGAGCTCCCTACGTCATCATGCTTTGCAGCCTGTCTGTGCCTGTGCATTCACCTGAGCATTGAAAAATGCAAGCTCATATTCCTTCGGGCATAGGAAAGAACTGGGACCATATCCCACACCTCCTGTTCTGTGGAAGAAGTGTTAATGAGAAATCGTTTTTTCAGAGATCAGCTCTCTAAGACAGAGCACCACTTGACCAAACCAGGACCGGTGCCAGAGCAAGAAATGTTCCAGAAATGGTCAGTCAGGGACTGATCAAGTTAGGAGCAAAGTAATGCAGATTTAGGTGGGTGCAACTTCACAACTTTCTGTATCTTAAAAAATATGTCTCCTCCTCCTCACCTATTTGAGACCTTTGGGTTTGGTGAGCTGCACATGTAGCTCCCTAACACAGTAGAAAATCTGTTTTTTTCTGTTCTCAAAGGGGATTGTTTTCTGCAGGGCAGTGAAAGAAATGGGCAAACTGGCTGCAAAATCATCAGTGCAAAGGATGTGGCAGGAGTGAGTGTGCAGGCTATCAGAGGAAAAAAAGTGGAGACAGAGCTGTTAGATCAACCCATTGAGTCTCAGCTGCACCCTGGGGTCAAGGCACAGACTGCTCTCCATGTCTCCTGTCAATAAGGGAAGGAGCTCCTTGCCAGCAGGCTGACTTCTGGGAGTCCCATGGCAGGCAGTTCTACTGAGCTGAGGGCTGACTGTTCTGATGAACATGAAGGTAGCGAGGTTAGGAACTTTGCAACACTGGTAGAGTTATAAAGTTCAGACTGTTTTTTGATCTGCCCTGTAACATGAGAAACTGTTTTAATAAGACAGTATGATGACTCACGCGTAAGGAAATCATTTGGTTTTCCTTTAATTTCTATAATACTTTGAATTTTTCTTTGTTCCATAGAAGTCACATTATCCAGCATCTTGAAAAAGTTCTGGTTCCATTAGAAAAAGGAATAGTTTGAGAATATCAGAAATGTTCCTTGGAAGGGGTTTGTTTCTGATATACTTCAACTTTGCCAGAACAAGGTCTTACTTTTTAAGAAAGAAAATGTATTTTATCTTACAATATGTGTAATATTACTTCATGTGGGATTGATAAATTATCAATTAGGCCTCATTCTTTTAATTGCTTCTGTATGATGTAAATTTCAATATAGCTGATAGTAGCTGAGTAGCTGCTAATTTCTTTGCTTTCTCTGGTTATCTTTGCTCCAAGAATAAGAAAATAAGAGGCATTGCAAGTAAGGTCATTAAAATTATATGTAAAGAGGAAAAACCTGAGTAAACCTCTAATTTTAACTGAGTGTTCTCTTAAATTGATAATTTCTTCATTATTTTTTCTTTGAGACATGCTGAATAACAAATACCAAAGCCTTAGAGTAAGTAAGAGAACCCATGTAGGTTATTGTTTGGCTTCCACATTGTATTTCCCCTCAAGTATTACTTCTGTCTTAGCCATTTAAAAGAGCCAGTGCAATCATGGGTGCCACTTACAACCTACACAGTGGAAATTAGAGCCTCTTATAGAAAAGATATTTGGCTGATAAAAACCTAGCTCCTTAAACTTTGGTGTGACATAATATTTCTTTTGGCAAGGGGTCACTGGTGCTCAGCGTACATCATCACTAACTTATTAGATCTTGAGGCAATTACCTGAAAACAAACAGAAGAGACAAGCCCTGTATTGAACTACAGAAGCCAGGAGAAAATAGCCTATGGCACTCCATTATTCCAGAGCTTCATCAAAGGCTAGGCACTGGCTGCAGTTTAAAGAAAGGAGAGTATTGTTTTCATGTAACATCTATACAGTATAGGGACTTTATCGTGTTATTTTACTACTGATTCAAGTTACATCCAAACATGCCTTTTTTATAATAGGGCAGTAGAAAGAACTTTTCAATTTCTACCTAAAATAGTATATGCAATGTATTGCTTGATTAGCTAAGGATTAAAAATCCAATTAAATACTCCCTTTTCATGGGAAATCACATGAGGAATTTTGATAACTATTACTGAAAAATAAGTGTATTAAAAAATTCTCTATGATAGTAGGCATCAAATGAAGAACTGAATCTAATGAATCCATGGAATCATCTAAGCAAACTGACCTTTACCATTTTGAATGTAAATATGCATTACTGAAAAAAAAAGATTTCAAATTTAGCTGGATATATTTTACTAATTTCAGTAAGCAACAACCTTTTTCCCCTACAGGAAAAGATAACCCCTTAAGAGAAAATATGTATTATTGTAAACATGACACAACTAAATGTTATCATTAGGCTAGGGCTTTTTAATTATTTTTCAGTAATGTGCTTCACAAAGTGTTCTGGTAAACATAGTGATAACAATAGAATGTAGCTTCACTCAGGTATGGTAAGTATCAAGAATTAAGATTCAAAAACTTTTGTGATTCTTATATAGAAAAATTCTTATCAAAAGAAAATTTAATTCTTAATTTTCAGAAAAGGAAAATTATTGTTAGAGATATCTGGTTGTGTTTGTCACTTGTTTCTTTTCTAGCTATTAAATAGACTGTCTTTACATACCAATTATGCTCGAATATCACATACCACAAGTTTACTGTTTAAACACAATAAATCTCTAAATTAATTAACATTTTAAGAAACTAACTGGTTTAAGTTAAAGTTTTATAATACTTCATAAAATCTTTTATGAAGTATTATAAAACACATATTTAGATATGTAGAATGCTAATATTGACTTCCTTATATCCTGTTTTTTTCTCTCTTCTTTACCTAAAATAAGATAAAACCAAGGCACTCCAAGTACGGGATCCTTAAAGATATAAAGGTATCCTTTGTATCAGTAGTGGATTCTGAACCTAGAGCTCACAAAACATAATGCTGAAGGCATGCACATGATGGTGTAGGGTGGAGGATGAAGAGCAATGACATCCTTCTATCTTCTTCCCCCCTTTACTATAGCTTAATGATCAAATGATTTGTGAACTACCTTTCTCCCAGTATAGGGGTTACCTCAAACACATTCTGCATTCTCTTGGCTTCTGCATCACACTGCAAGGCAATTAACAGCTACTATTCTTAGTTATACTGAAGAGCTACTAAAAACACAAAAGCAGGAAGATCAGTGAAGGATATCACAGTAGTATTTCACACAGCGTTGTCTGATATTTCAGTTCTGAGATGAGATTGAGGCTGTAAATAATTTTCCATGTTCTGTACAAAGGATTTTGTAGAAAGCCAATCCTTCTCTCATAAGGAGATGCAGAGAAGTCTAACGGAAAAAAAAAAAAAAAAAAGCATGTTGCTGGACATGCAGTATGACTTTCATCCTTCTTTGGAATTAATGCCTGTAAAAATTGCTATACCAAAATAAAGAAGAAGCAACTGTAAATATTATTAGTCTTTAGTAATTAGTAATTTTTATTTGCAATCTTCCCTGAACAACACTAACGTAAACTTAGCTTTTTCCATAGTAATTTCTCCTATCCTATTACTTAATTACTATTGCCAGTCTATATCTTTTCATCTCTTCAAAGTCACTAGAGTGATTTACAATAGTCTTGTAAATTTCATGTGAATGGCCTATGGAATGCTAGGATTTTGTCAAATTCTTTCCCACAAGAGGTTTCAATTTGTTTATCATCCCCTCCTCGTATCTGGTTTCAAGACATGATGGCAGAATTACCTCCAATATCAGTTCTGCAGATACAATGCATTAGCAAAGAAAATTAGACACAATTCCTTTTAGGTCTGATGTGCTGCCGTTGTCTTTAAGTTGTCAGGGTGTTGAATTAATGGCAACTGGAGAAGGTTGCCATGACTTAAAGGATCACAGTAAAAGGAAAAACAATCCTTTATATTTCTTCTGAGGAAAGGAAGGCAGCTAAGGCAGCTGTTACATATTGTTCTGCTGTGAAGCTCCCCCAACATGTTTTTACTTTATTATGTTAGTAGAGGAGATGTATATATGTATGTACATATATATGTATGTATATATATAAAATTCCTCCTGTAAAATTAAAACAAAATAGTATGCATGTGGTAAATTTAAATAAACAAACAAACAAATAAACCAGATAATCTATAATTTTAAACTTGATCAAGCACAGGTTTTTATGACGAGTTACTTTTCAAAAGCAAATTTTCCCCAAAAACCTGAAAATTCTATTAAGTTTCTAATAAGTTAAAACCA
Organism: Bolborhynchus lineola; assembly: GCA_025448015.1. Lineage (NCBI taxonomy): Eukaryota > Metazoa > Chordata > Aves > Psittaciformes > Psittacidae > Bolborhynchus > Bolborhynchus lineola. The sequence continues at coordinate 5,280 of JAOEHX010037708.1, forward strand.
TACATACTGGCATAACAAAATCTCATTTTATAAACATAAAAATGGTGACAATTGCCTTTTTAGAAAAAAAGAAATCAAATCACATGCTGAATACTTTTTGTTCTGCTAAGAAAATTATTATATTTAATTATTTACATATTAGGAAGTTTTTTGTTTATTTTTTCTTGTTAGAATGTGGAATTGCAAATAAGCATGATCTTTTAATTTCTGCAGGAGAAATGCTTTCTTAGAAAAACACTTTGAGAATGACATTCATACAGATACAGGAAGTTCACATGTGACCCTAGAAAGGGTGGACAAGTGTTCAAGGGCTCCCTGTGGGTTTGACAAGGGATTTTTGCATGGACTCTGATTAAGCTAGAGAAATTAGGGGGTCTGGAGTCCTGGGTGTATGGCTGTACAAGTTGTGTGGCTGAGAACTTTCCTGTAGGCAGAACGACAGCAAATGCTGCTAAAATCCTTAGGTGGAAAAAGGTAAAATGTGCAGCTCAGCTCTTGAGTTGGGTTTAAATACACTGGTCTCAGTTCATGTGGCCACATACATGAGTACTTACTTACATATATGGGTAAGTTTGTCTGTCATCTTTTACAAATTTTTTTAACAATGCAAATTTGGTGAGAGAGGCTATTTACATATTAATTTTATAGTGTGTATCTATTATGAAACAGAGAAGCAATTTAATTAATACTTTCATACAAATTTAAAAATCTACAGTGACACCTTGTAAGCAATAGCAATTTTATGCTCTGTCCACAACACTTTACCTGCTTTGTCTCTAAGAAAGCCTGACCAAATAAGCAGGCTTTGAAATATATCTGGTCCTTTGTCTCTGTACTACTGAACATTCTCCAGAACCTAAAAGCACTGAAAATCTTCTACCTTGAGTTCCAAAGTAAGGATCTGTAGGGACTGTCTGGTTAATCATCTAAGCTGAGCTCATCTGCTGAGGCAGAGGATAAGGAAATAATTGGTTTCTTAGGTAACAAGTACCATATTAAACAGGATTTTATAAACCAAACCAAAACTCTCAAATTTCATCTGAAATCTAAAGTATGTTTTAAGACATTCAGATGTAAAGTGCTCCACATGTGATACATATCTGATTAAACACCCTGCCCTGGTCTGATTTAACATAAGTGTCCAGGGAGCATTTGGCTGTACCTGTGGTATTTTGGACTGAAACTGCCATGTTTGCATGAATGACTGAGATAAGGCCCAAACAAAAATAAGACCAGCAATGTTCAGACCTTGTGCAATTGGAGTGGAAGGATTCACAGCCTCTGCTGTTAGGTTAATATCAGAAGCACAATTCTAAGATTGCCTACTTTTACAATGAAGACATGTAAGACTTCTTTCATGGAAAAGCAAATACTAATTCTGATCCTTCCTCAAACTGCTTCCTTATACTAGAATATTAAATTTACAGGTACTTAGCTCCAGCCAGATAGCTTTTCCACATCCTACTTATGAGCTATATTGTGTAAGAGCCAGCTGGTAACCACAGGGAGTTCATCAAAAAAACCGGCGCTGATACCAGGATCACAAAGCTCCTGCTGTTGGAAATAACATCATTTCCCATAGTGGTCTTCCTCCAGGCAGGACAACTGCCAGAGCAGACTTTCCATGAAGAATCCGTTGAATGATGAATATGTTCATTTCCACATCCTGATCAACTCTTTGAAAACCTAGCAAGAAGCACAGCAATGTTATCAGCTTGCCAGCATCAGCTGTTCAAAGTCAGTTGAGATGGCTTATAATTGAAAGCAGAGATTGTGAAAGTTTGACATTTTTTTCTCCACAGCAAAAATTCTTAGACCTGCAAAAAAAAATCTGTATTATAACCATACTGACAGACAATGATAGTTTATCTTTATCACAGATATTTATTAGTGGTAAGTAGATATAAGCTAGCTCAACTTGGAGAATCCACATTTACAAATGCCAACAGTCTTATCAGTCAGAATGAGCACCTCATGACAGCTCCCAAAATAAAGATAAAAAGTCCAGGAAGACCTTGAGTGTGAAAATCCAAAAATTGTATCCTCAATATCCTATGTGAGGCAGGTGACTGCTTAGCTCAGTAGGAACCTGTATTCACAAGGTACTTTTCATTCCAATATGAAAGCTTCCCTGAGCCTTCACTTCTGTATTGTGTATTGTCATTTGCCTGAGGAACTTGCTTCAAAAAACTAAGCAGACAACACCTTCATTAACTCAATCATAATTAAAATTAGAGAAGAAACTCTGGAAATTAACAATAAACAGCATCAGGGTGTTCATAAAAAGCAGTTTCAAAGGCTGTCTTTCTTTTATAAGTGACTGAATGCCCTAAGAGCATTTCAGATGATTTAGAAAGGGCTTCACTCTTACATTCTCTCTAATGCATTGATTATAGGAAAGTCCAAACAGGACTATGAACTTTTCTGTAGAAAAATGGAAAACAATGCAAGATCTATGAAATCAGCAGCCTGTAGGTACTCAAGGGCATCACTTCAATTGTATGACCAGAGCATGGAAGGCCATAACTCCACATTCTGGTCTCTGGTCCCTGGTCCTGGAATTATATCCACTTTGTGGATCAGTTTTATTCTGATAACTGTTTTAATTAAAACAATGTAATTCAAAATTCTATGTAAAACTGAAATTAGGGTGCTGATTGGGACTTGTAAACTAAAAATCACCTCGACTAATTTTTTTCTTTTCCCTGAGAAAGTTCTCTCAATGTCAAAATGTTATGTAAAAAGTCATTACAAAAACTGGTCATCCTTTTTTTAAAAAAGTGAGATGGTTACTCAGTTCCTGGGAAGAGCAAAAGTAAACACCAATCTTCAGGAGAAAGTTCTGAGCTCTAGGTCATAAATGAATAGTAATGCTTGAGAGCATAATTTGCATGCCCAAGCTCTAGAAATGGTAGAGCTTCAAACAGATCTCCACTCACAAGTTGTATTATCATCTAGCTTTAACTAGCTTTCTACTTAACGTGTGCTTCCGTCTCAGCCAAGCCCTAGCTCTTCACAGTCACACTAGAGGATAAATGCACCCCTAATTTCAGGTTTAGAATCTGCTGTAGGAATTAGACTCCAGAAAGTTAGGCTTTCCTGGCCAGATCACAATTCCTTCAATATTGTATTGAATGGAATCTTCGCCCGAGGATCAAGTTCCAAAACTGAAAACAACTAGGAAGGACATCTTTTGAAAGGACTGAAACCAGAAAAAAGAAATAATCATATGAAACCTTTTGATAACATTTTACTGACTTCCAAAAGTCAGTGTTAGAACTGAGGAAAGAAAGAAACAGAGGTTATGAAAACAACAGAAAAGTGGAGATGAAAGCAGCTAGAAAAACAATGAAAACGTGTAACAGTTGAAAGAAAGGAGAAGTTAATAGCAACAAATACAGAAGCAAAAAAAAAGTAGACTTCTGATAAAGGAACTGGAAGGATACAAAGAAAAAATAAGATTTAGCTGTGAAGAACTGGGAAATTTGTAATTTAATTGAATCAGAAATTGTCCTCAAAATGACACTGGCTCATTGCTAGACAGATACGGTTAGATTCACCAGTAAAAATATGGAAAAGGCAAAAATGCCTATTAAATATTTCTACTTTGTAAGAAAAATAATGATGATTATGATTAAAAAAATTGTTTCATATGTAACACAGAAATGCTCTATAATAGTTATTTGATTAATATGGAGCTCCTAGGAGATTGTGAGAAAATGCGCAAGTGAGAGGAAAGGGTAAACAAGAAAAGTGGGGATAAATAGTCATGTTAACCTCACATTAGTCCTGAGGAAAACAATAGGATAGCTGGTATGAGACTTGATTAATAATGAAAGGAGGGAAATATAATTAATGCCAATCAATGTGGTTTTATGGAAAACAGATCTTGTCAAACTAATTTGATATTTTTGTGAGATTACAAGTTGGACTGATAAGGTAATAATGTTGATATGTAGACTACTACAGGACATTTGGTTTCACACTATGAGTGCATTGGTGCCAAAGTTTAACTCCAGCTGATAACTAAGCAGCTCCTAGCCTTTCCCTCACTCTCCTGTGGGGAGAAAATTGGAAAAGTAAAAGTGAGAAAACCTGTGGGTTGAGAAGAAAGTTTAACGGGCAAAGCAAAAACTGTGCAAGCTAGCACACCAAAACAAGGAATTCATTCAGCGCTTTCCATGGGCTGTCTTGTGTTCAGCTATCTCTAGGAAAGCACGTCTGTCTTGCAGGATGGTGACTTGGGAAGACATATGCCATCATTCAAGTCCCCCATTTCCTTCTTCTTCCCTCAGATTTATATGCCGGATATGATGCCGTATGATACGTGATATCCCTTGGGTCCACTGGAAACAGCTGTCCTCTCCCACCTTCTTGTGCACTCCCAGCCTACTTGCTGGTGGGGTGTGTGAGAAGTAGAAAAGACGTTGACTCAGTAATAGTGAAAACATCCCTGTGCTATCAACATGGTTTTCAGCATAAATCTAAAACATAGCCCAGTACTAGCTGCTGTGAAAAAAAAAAAATCTAGCCCTGCCAAAAACAGCACAGTTTGTTAAGAAAGATCCAAATTAACATGGCACACATTAAGTGGCTTAAAACTTGTCTGACAAACCTCAAGATGTAATAATAAATGGGATATCATCACCAAGCAGTTCTGTTTCTAATAGGACCCTATCGAGCATGGTCTTGAGCTATTATTTCTGAAAACAGTTACTGATTATGTTGGGATATTACAAAATTAACTTCATTTAGGCTTAGAGAAGACAAAAAAAAAGACTGGAAAGTTAAAAAAAATCACAAGAAACAAATTACATAATCTATATTTAATAGAAAGCTTGATGTGTGTTCATAGAATCATAGAATAACAGAATAGTTAGGGTGGGAAAGGATCTCAAGATCATCTAGTTCCAACATGGGCAGGGACACCTCACACTAAACCATGCCACCCAAGGATCATATGCTGCTCATACTCTTGGCTTCATTGTAGCATACCTTTGTCTCAGATGCCTGATTTATACATCAATTGTGACAGGGTTAGGTCAGGCATAGGATAAATTCTACAGTCTTTTTCTTTAGTGGATATCAGGGTTCTCTGCTTGGCACCTTTTCACCATTCTGGCATCATCAGGTATAGCTGGGGAGAAGAGGAATTGGATTTGAGAAGTAGTTTTGGCCAAGCAAGTGTGTAGGCAGATGTGGGCCTTGCTAGTCAGGAAAAGACCTCTGAGAGCTTTGACTATGTGAAACCCAGGACAGTATGAGCTTCTCTGAGTAATATTGTAACTTACCTGAAGGGCCTGGGGAAGGTAACTTTCATACAATATGATAGACACTGAGCTGTGCTGCTGGCACTGTGTGTCTAGCACCAAGTAACTGGACATCTTGCAAATCTGTGACCACCAACAAAGAATGGATGTATATGATAAATCTACTGCTTTGTTTGAAAATTTCTCCAATCTTTGGAAGTTTTCCTAGTGCGCAGTCTTTTCACAGGCTTTATCATAAAACGCTAGACTTAGACTGGAGCAGTCCATGTTCTGTATCTGAGCTCCTACTACTTCAGTAGAATGAATTCACCCAAAGTTTTGGGAGGTTGGCCCTGAAATGAGGCTCAAAGCCAAGGAGGCTGCAGAAAAAGGTTTTTTAATATAAGTCTATGTGTTATTGTAGGCTTGAAGCACTGTGTATGAGATGTTACAGATTTGAAAACAAAAGACATACAAAATTAAGGAAGTATTTCTGGCCCTGATATTGGCAACAAAGAGCAATCACTACTTCAAAAGGTGATAATTTCCATTAAGCTCCGTAATTACCATCAGCTCCATTTTCAAATATGTTTTTAATCATTATTGCTCCTTTGCACCTTCAACTCTGCCTCCCAAAGGTTTCCTTCTTCTTGTCTCTCCTCCTTATCCCATGATGAAAAATAGGCACTGAAATTTTTGGCAGGTGGTGGTAAAAATGCAGTGCTCTCTACCATCCCTATTGTGTTTGACTGTGGGCATAATAGCATGAGCTCCCACAGCAGGCCCTTAATGAAGGGATCCTTGCTATGTGGTCTGGTCTTCACTTAAGGACATGAATGGAAAACAAACATGAAGGAGCTTGTGCTACTTTTTTATTTCAGACAATTCTTTCCTAAAGGAACCCAAAGTAGTCTGCTTTGGTATATTCTTCTAGTTACATGACAGAAACAGTGCAAGCTCCACTGGGCAGACAAATTTACAGTCATTTATCTGGCACTTCTTCAGCTAGAAGCAGAGGCATGATAGTCTTCTCAGGATCATCTACTGGTCAACTTTTTTAAACATGCAGTTGCATAGTCTTTTCAGAGACTTTATAGGGTGGAGCAAAGAAATTTCGTCAGTCTTTGAAGCTTCCTGACATGACAAAGAACAATTTTGTCATTCACTTAAACTCCATATTTCGGGCTTCCCTGTTAGGCTCCTCAGACACAAATGCCTAGCAAGGCCATGTTTTGCAGCTTTTACCTATTTTATCATGCTGACTAGAATTGCTAGCTGATCCTAAAACCAATGCTTACAGGAGGTCTCAGTTCAAACTGTTTTCCCCAGGCATAGTACAATTGTAGTGTAAGGTAAGGAAAGGGCAGGGAGCATTTGAGGTAAGATTTTTGCATTAGCAGTATCCAACTACAACTGCTGGAGTAAGACAATAGGAAATAAACTTTGGAGGAGAACAGATGAATTCTGCCTGCAACCTTTGCTGAAGAGCAGAAAAATATGTACATTTTACCTTATCCTTGTATAACATAGGGATTCAAATGAAGAAACTGCTTTTTTTGGAATATCACATAGGGATTCTAATGAAGAAACTGCTTTTTTTGGAACTGCTACAGTTGGAGTGATATACTTGTTCTCACTACCTGAAATACCCTGCAACCACTCACATTTGAGATTTCCAGAAATCTGATCAGAGATTCGTAGTTCTGGGAAAATCCCAGGATTGTCAGCCAAACAGGGATTATTTCATTAATGAGTACTTCTCCGGAAATTAGGAAATCATGCAGAATTTTTGCTTAATTTAAGATTTCAGTGCACTATCTTTGAGAAATTACCTGTTAGGAAAGGCTGACAAGTTGATACAGCAAAGGTTGGGGCTGTATCATATCATAAAATCATAGAGTCATAGAATGGTTATGGTTTGAAGGAACCTTAATGATCATAGAATCATAGAATTATAGCATGACTAGGTTTGGAAAAGACATTAAGATCATCTTTTTCCAACCTCTCTGCCTTCGGCAGGGACACTTAACACTAGGTCAGGCTGCTCAAAGCCCCATCCAGTGTGGCCTTGAACATTGCCAGGGGTAGAGCATTTATGACCTTGGGCAACCTGTTCCAGTGACTCGCAGTAAAGAATTTCTTCTTTATATCCAATCTAAATCTCCCCTGTTTAAGTTTGAACCCATTACCCATTGTCCTATTGCAACAGTCCCTGTTGAATAGTCCCTCTCCAGCAACCTTGTAAGTCCCTTTCAGATACTGGAAAGCTGCAATGAGGTCTCCACACAGCCTTCTCTTCAGGCTGAACAGCCCAGGTTTCTTAGTCTTAGTTCCATGAACAGGGACACCTTCCACTAGGCTAGTTTGCTCAAAGCCCCGCTCAACCTGGCCTTGAACACTTCCAGTGATGGGGCATCCACAGCTTCTCCAGGCAACCTGTTCCAGTCTCACAACTTCTAGCCTCTCTATATATATATTAAAATTATGGAGATGATACCAAAGATAATGCAGTAACAAATTATGGCAAAATTGAACTTTCAAGTATAAAACTCTTAAAGAATCATAGAATCATAAAATAGTTTGGTTTGGAAGAGACCTTAAAGATCATCTAGTTCCAATGTCTGTTCCAAGGACAGGGACACCTTCTGCTGGACCAGGTTGCTCAAAGACCCATCCAACCTGGCCTTGAACACTTCCAAGAATGGGGCATCCACAACTTCTCCAGGAGACCTGTTCTAGCCTGTCACCACCCTCACAGTCAAAACTGCTTTTCCTTATATCTAATCTAAATCTACTATTGCTCCATGCCCTTGTAAAAAGTCCCTCTCCAGATTTCTTGTAGGTCCCCTTTAGGTAATGGAAGCCTGATATGCAGTGTCCCTGGATCCTCCTTTCTCCAGGCTGAAAAACCTTAACTCTCTCAGCGTGTCTTCATAGAAGAGGTGCTTCAGCCCTCTAATCATCTTTGTGGCCTCCTCTGGACTCACCCCAACAGTTTCATGCCCTTCTTCTGTTGGGCACTTCAGAGATAAACACAGTACTGCAGGGGGCATCTAATAAAAGCAGAGTAGAAGGGGAGAATTACCTCCTTTGATCTGCTGGTCATACTCCTTTTGATGCATCCTAGGATATGTCTGGCTTTTTGGGCTTCAAATGCACACTGCTGGGTCTTGTTGAGCTTCTTGTCAACCAACACTCTCAGTCTTTCTCCTTAGGCCTGCTTTCAACCCATTATCCAAGCAGCCCATGTTTGTGCTTGGCTGACCAGGATTAGTCATTTTCTAGTCTATGTAATATCCTACTTGATAACTTCAAATATTGGTCAGTTTGTAAAGGTTTTTTTGCTTGGATGTGCTGCCAAGATCTATTTCTATGTCTCTGTTTACACCCTGGAGGGTTTTTGAGGGTGTTCTTTGTCTCTGGAATCTCTGCATCAAAGAAGCAACGCAAGTCTCTATTTGCAAACCTTCCTTTGAACCTACACTAGATCTCTCTGGCACTCTTTTGCATTGCATGGTGAAAACGTGGCCAGAAAAAGAGAGTTGGAGTTCCTGATATTCTGTTGTGGCCAGAAAAATGCAACTGAAATCTTTGGAAGTGTAAATCTTTGGAACTGAAATTTTAGTGAACAATTTAGTGAAGTTATATGGCTTCCGTAGATTCACCTGTTTTTATTCTCCACCCAATGCAGAGCTCTACAAATGTCAAGGAGAAAATAAGGAAAATGAGAAAGGAATGTGTTTGTGACTTCAAAGTTAGTGAGGAGGCAAGGAAAGAAAAAATAGAAATACTGTGTTAACTGAAAGGGTTGAAGCATCCTAAGTTTCTTTATTGATATTACATTTGAGCAGCTGCTGCTTTTAATGATTTTCGGATCTTACTTTACCGGCAGGTAGTGATGAGCAGCTCTTTCTGGCTCTCTACAGAAGATCCTTGTCTTGTGTATGGTACAGATATGGCTCTCTTTAGCAGTTGAACAGTCAGATCTTATGGTGACCATAGATGTAATAATGATAAAATAAGTGTGGGTGTTTATGTTGTTTGAGAAATAATCTACAGTCAATGATGGAAAGCAATGCAATGCATCTGACCAAGAAAGCAAAGCTCAAGTTGCGTAATATGAATTTTGTAAATGAAAAAGGTATGAATATATCAGATGCTATAAAATGAGCAGACCACACCAGCATTTAAAACTGCCAAACTGCATTTTAACTCAGTGTAAGATAAGCTCTTAATATGTTCTTAACTTTTGTATTTGCTGGATCTTTACAGCGCATGTAACTTTAACACTGCCTTCAGTGGACTTGAGATGATACACCAGTCAAGCAATTTTAATTTTGACCAGAACCCTCCTCCAAACCAGTGAATTTTCTCTAGTGGTATTTAATATCCTCATAGTCACTGCTTCTGAAAATGAGACTTTTATTGCTGACCCTAGGCAAAAAACAGTACCAAAACACACTTGTGATGAACTTCATCTTGGTGGTATAAAAGCTGTGTGACTGTGGTAGCAAAAATAAAAGGGGGAAAAAACATTTTGTTACAATAGAGGAAGATAGAAAGGATAATGTTAAAAAGAGTAAGGTCAAAAGAGAATTTAGCACTGCTAAAAGCACCAGCAGAGAATCCTTGGTCCAAAACACTTAAGAATTATTCAGCAGCTTGGCTATTCAGAAATATAGTCAAATGTCACAAGAAAAGTGCCTTTGGAATAATTTTTAGAACAGAGTAGATCGAGCTCTGTGTGCTGCTTGAGCCAACAGGTAAATAAATTGGCAGAAGAGGGGATTGTCACTATTAACAATAACGGCAGGGCAGCAGAGTGCCAACAAACAGCAGCAGCACCTTTAGAAGCACACTGGATAAGGAAAGTTAGCAGGACTGATCTAAGGAGATGATCTACATGCAATTTTAATGCTGTCATCACTTATGTAATAGTTCCTTTAGAGCAATGAAGGGACCTGAGGAAAAAGCACTACAGTACTCAGGTACCAGTCTCACGAGCTAAAAGATCTGAAGCCAATCAACTGCCTGCCTTCCTGTGAGGTGAAGGCTGCAGACAGAGAAGAAATAATTACCATTGAGAATCCTGCTTAGCCAGCTCCCCTGGTCAGGGAACAGCCTGGAAGGTCTCTGCTGAGGATATATATATGTAAATTTTCCAGTTTTGGAAGCCTGGATGAACCCACTTCTACCATACGTCAAATGTGTCTCAGCAACAGTATTTTTTTATTTTATACATATATAGCACAACTATTTCTTATCACAGCTAAGAATCTACTGAAGATTGTCTTCTTTGAACCAAAAATTTAAATATGGAAAATAATATATGCTTATTAACGATATTTGTGTTGCATATCCGCTGAGTGGTTTGTCTACACATTGATTGATAACTACTCATTTACCACAAGTATTATAAGTCTTTGAAAAGGATCTGAAAAAATAGGATCTAAAAATGAAAACGGAGGATATGTAACAAGGAAAAAAATTGCTATATACAATAGTTTTCTAAAATAATTTCCTTTCTGCAATTGAACATTACACATTGAAGCTCTGTTTAAGAATTAATACATTTACACGTTCAATAAATGCTAAATAGTTGTGATGTGGCTAGCAATCAAAGAAAAATTATGTAGCTTAGTCATTTCTTAATTGTTCTAATTGCTTGGTAAGATGTTTGCAAGTTATTGGGTTAAGATACATGCTGCTAACTGGTATTGGAAGGTTGTTCTTTCACCACTTGAAAAAGACAGCAATTCTCCAGTGTCCTTTACAAGAATGAGTTTTCTCAAAGATTATCTTTGTAAGAGAGTAGATCTCTAACGCAGACAAGCTCCATTGTTCCTGCACTGAGTCAGCTAAATTACATCTTCTAAGGATTTAGTTTATGTGTTGGTAGTAATATTAGTTGTCACACAAACTTTGTCCTGAGTATACAACACCTTCTTTGGTCAATCAGCTATTCTTAGGTCAGCTGCTTAGTGTATTGTGTCCTAAAGCATCATCTTATTTTGTACTGTCATAGTTCACTTCCAGTGCTAGCTATGGTGTGGTTCTAAACTTTCACCTTAATCAAATGCTTGTCATTACTTTGTCATGGTTAGAATTTCTGAAATGTATTGTGGGGTTTGTTCTAAGTTGTTTTATTTGTTTGTGTTCTTGTTGTTCTGTTTTAAAATGTGTCAGTTGCAAAGACTGGGAAAAGCAATGGATTTTGAAATCTGAATGGATTCTTTTTTTCTTTTCCTTTGGCCTTCTGTGGTAGTATGGTTTCTTACAATGAGACAATTATTTTTTGGTCATAAATTCTTACCTCCTTCACATTCTGTTTAACTTGAAAACCATCTGGGACTTCAGGCTGGTTCTTAAGTTCAGCATTTTGTCATATACTTGAGTACACTTTGATTGATACTGATACAAGGTTCATGTAACCATACAAGAAAAACATTATAGACTCAAGGAGAAGCAATTGTCATCAGCAAGCCCATGTGCCTGGTCTGAGACGAATTTCCAGATCAAAATATGTATTTTTTTTCTGCTTTTTGACAGAAAGAAGTACTTGACAGGTTTCTGGTTCTTCAGATGTCTCTTGATGGCTGGAAGAAGTGACAGCCCTCAGATCGGAATGACATGCAACAGGCTACTATGCTCTTGTACAAATCAAAGCATGCTTTCAAACTTGAACCCTCTTTTCTGAGTTAGGAAAAGTATAGGGGGAAAAATGATCATTAAACTTTAAGTATCACAGATGAATGTTATACATTTAGGTTTGAATGCAGTGTGCAAGAGTCTTAGGCTGACAAAGTTGATCTGAATATCTTTCAGGATACAGTATGAAGGATTTTTTTAATTATTTGATAATATATTGTTAGCAGCATATGCAGTTTCTCAAATATTTATTTGATAATTTAGAGTTAAAAATTATGAAGACTTGCAATATCTCATTTATTCAAAACAAATGAAATGTTAAAAATCATTAATAATTTTAAGATGAAAATAGTTACTTCTTCTATGGTGTAGAAGGGACTCTGTTTTCGAAAAAAAAAAAGACCTTTTCTTTTTAAAAAAAAAAAAAATTAAATGGGTTATTTTAGCATTTTTTTCATGTTTATAAAAATAACCTATCATTTCTAACTCTAAGCCTTTTTAAAGCATTTTCAAAAGCTGCTGAATTATTTTTAACTAATGTCTTGCATCAATTGCAAACACTGAAAAGGTACTATGTAGATTTAAGTTCTTTATTTTCATATAGTTATTAACTAAATAACAAGAAACATAGCACTTAGTGCTTTGGAATTGTGTTGTTTTTATCAGCAGTGCATGCACATATCAGAAAGTACAGTCATAGTGTGGTTTGTAAAAGATATGCTACACAACACACAAATCACACCTGGTTTCAGCTACTGATACTTCTTGTTACTTATGGCTCTTGAAAGAAGCCAGGTAAACTGCAGGCCAGGGATTACCAGGGATTTGACCTAGGGTCCAACCTTATAAATCACCACCACAGAACTTTAGCCTTGATTTATGGCATATTAATGTTGTCGGGGTGTGAGAGAGTGCATTATCTAACTATGCAGGACAAGAAAAATAAAACCAGACAGAAGTAACATTGTTGACAGAGAAAAAAGAGCACTGGAAGCTGATCACTAATTAAGACTAAGGACTGATGTGATTCAAGGCTGATAATTCCCCAACTTCACTAATAGGTCCTGCATTCACATACTATACTTTGTCCATTAATCCATGAACATGTCATCTATGCTAGATATTAGGCAATATATATTTATAATGTTGATATTCAAAAACTACACGTGATTCTACTTGCAAAGACTGTCCTTGGTAAAAGATACCCAAGGAAAAGTGATTCAGTGGAGACGTGAACATTTTAATCGTCCTGGCATAAATCCGGGATGATAGATGACTTAATACTGAAACATTTCTCCTTAGGGCTTTTGAAGCCCTTTTTTTAATTCAGGGATCCCTTTCTACTTATTCAGACGCTGGTTACAGAACCCCAGATTGGGTGCTGATTGGCAAGAAATTTAAAGAAATTGGAGTGTATTCCTGGTGGTTTGGATTGAGCCATCACACCATTTCAATGAAGCTTCGGGATCACTTCAGAAATTAAGCTTACTCTTGGAGAAGAAACATTCACTTAGCTGTTGTTATTTATCTAAAAAAGGAAGCAATTTTTAGTGGAATATGGTGATGAGTCTCCACATCTGAATTAAGTAAACATCTACTGGTTTGGGTACAGGTGCAACTTGTCAGCTCTTTCTGCTTTATTCAGACAGTGAGCATAGAATAAGGAGGGCAAGACAGTTGAACGAAGGACTTCAGGAGATGAGCTAGATTATAACAAAGGATGTTTTATGGAGTTGCATAAAAGGTTGACTGACCAAATCCTGTGTAATGATTTATGTTTTCATGGCAGTGCACAGTATCTTTTTGAACAGGTCTGATGTTTTCTTCATTGCCACTTAAACAAGGTCTCATTAACACAAGATAACTGGCAGGGAATGATAATTTCTATTATTTGAATTGTTTTAGAAGGAAGCTTGAAGTGGAAGTCCTTTTTACCAGTTGGTACCAATTTGGTCTTGAAGCATACAAAGAAGCTAGAAGACATTCATTGACGTGTGCAGGCATGAAAGCACAATGATCAAAACTGTTTTACCAAGATTATAGTTGTGGAATTGCCACCTCTGCTTTGGAGAGCCCAAAGGAAATGCTTTGAGGTTTTCTGAACTTCAGTTTTGGAATTCTGAAGATAATTAACAACCAAGCATCCTGACAGTTTTTAATATATTACTAAGAACTGTGGTTTATGGCTTCTGTGCTGTTTTTCTTGCAGGAGTGTCATGTCTCTTTTAGGATATATTTCTGAATATCAGAACTGGTCCACAAGAATGTCTGGACTTTATTTTTCAGTGATGGCTTGTACCTCTTGCATTATTTGTATGATAGTCTCCCTATGACTGTTTCCTAATATTTTATGAATTTCATGGATATCTCTTGCAATCTAAGGTTGAAATATCAAATACTGTCATTACAGAGAAGCAGAAGTGAACCATAATTTCTCTAATTGAAATCATAAAGATAATTTAGTGTGAAAATATCAATTTTTCACGTAAGACAAAAGAAGGTGGAACTTCACCATTTCTTTCTCACTAGCATTTAGCAAGTTTTTCTGGGGACCTGGGGCACTGTGGGTGGGAAACTGAAAAAAGAAAATGTCAGTTTTTACATACAGAATTCCCCAAGTCAGAACTGATTCAGATGTCTTACACTCATCTCCCCAGGTGAGAGGAGATTTTCTCTACTAAAGTGTCAAAAGCACTGAAAAGAGCTAATTTTACCAGGTTTGCTTTATGTGTGAAATAAAATGTTTCACATTGCCCTGTTTAACATTACTGAGACAATGCCCATCTGTTCTAGCAATGGGGATCTCTCTGATGGAATGTCTCCCCTCTATTCAACATACATAAACATCATGTGGAAATTGAATTCCTATTGTAACTGGTAAACAATAGGATTTTTAAAAGGTTTGAGAATAAGATTAACATATTGTTACAATAGTAAAGTTTGATTTAAATGATTTTGATTTCTTGAGAGGGTTCTTCATATATCATCTATTTTACACGTGACACAAACCCCAACTGAGTCTGTAAAAAAAGAGTTGTTGTCGCTCAGACATTTCTTTCTAATTAGCCAACAAGAACAATTAGGAAAAGTTTTAGGTAACTTTAATCTCTCTGCCTGGCTATGCATTGTTCATTTTTTATGTCAACAAGTACCTGCTGATATTTTAAAACAGATCTCTGTTTCCTAATTTTCCTATTTCCCTATCTAAAAGTCTATAGCTTCCTGTTAATTCCAGTTAACAGTGAATGGTTTTGTTTCTTATTCACCTCAAAATAATGTATTGTTGCCAAGTGATTTATAAAAAACAGTATTTAAGAAAAAACTATGATGCTGATCAGTTTTGACAAGTAAAAATGCATTATTAATGGCATAATAACATTGGAAGCTTCTTGAAAACAAGATGATTGTGAAGAGTTTATTTTTCTGTTCAGACTGACCTGAGATATATTCTTTTAGCTTAGACATAATTCTAGGTGGACAGGTCATTACAGAGAAGAATATAAAAATTATTGCATGTTAGAAAGTCTTGTGATGCTCCCTGTCAAATACAGAATGATAGGTACACTTAAAGTCAGATACATTATTCCCATTAAAATCCACTTTTACAATATCTGATTTGACATACAGAATAGATATTTTAAGTGGGTATGTTAGAAAGTGAAATTGCCTTAACTGCTTGATTTTACTTACTGAATGGCTGTTGATGAAAGATATCATTTCTTTTTTGTCTATACACAGTCATATATGAATATAAATACTAGAACAAATATTTGAATAACAATACAGTTCATTGCATCTCTCTGGCATTTTTGCCATTGTAGTAAATGTAAAGCTACACTCAGAAGTGTAATTTGTACTCTGCATTTGTGAGAGAGGACAAGTAGTAGTACAAATTTGCAATATGCTTACCCATTCATTTAAGGTATAGTATCTTTAATATGATTTTCATACAAAGCAGAGTATCATATTTTAAGTCAGGATGAATTCTAAGCTACTGTTGTTAGATAATTCACTAAAAGTATTTATGCCAATAGCCAAATTATGATGTCTTAACAGCCATTCTCTAGGAAGACCAGTTTACCATCGTTATTGGAATTTATATTAATTATAGTATGTACTTTACTGAATTTGCTGAAGTGCTTTGCTGGATATTCTCCAAACACTAACAGCCAAATGAAATTATATTAAAAGGGTCATCTATATTTAAGGGTATATGAAAGTACTTTAGAGACTGGTTATAATTAAAGAGGTTGTAAACTAACACACAGAGTGCGAATGTCAATGCACATTTATGAGTTCCTTAACTCACATAATTGGAAAGAATTTATCGAGAATGACTCAGTGAAATTTGAGAGCTTGGTAAAGCATACACCTAAAATCTTTAATAAACATTTTTTGCAATTTTAAGTAGTATGAAAATAGTCATGTCTATCATACCCATCACAAAGCACTATGCATCTCTAAATGCATTTAACATTGCTTGGATGAGGACAAACAACATTAATAGCTTAAAAATGATGTAGTTGAGGAGGATGAGCAAATGTACTTCACCCTGTTTTCCTAGGGCTCTTGGGCTTCACTTCTTTATATACTCTTATGTGTTAGTATGTGTTTATAAGGAAAAGCATTGGTAGCCTATGTGCTAGCATCTCTTCTACTTTATCCAGCATCTTGATCTACTGAGGTATGAATCTGCTCCTTGAAGGGATAGGATAGTCAGTGGAGAAAGCATATTGACAGGAGAGACAGATTAAGGATGGGAAATCCTAGAGAAAAATCATGTGTAATCTTCAGATTTAGGAGTTAATTTGCGCAAATTTTCAGAGAAGGACGATTTGAACTAAACATACCAGAGTCTTTATCACTGGGTTATTCCAAAGGCAAATTCCTGTTTTTCCAATGTGATATGTATGTAAGTTAGAAAGGGAATGTTTAACCGTTTTCTGCTGCAGTATTCTAATATCATTAAAGTTACATGTTCTACTTGAAAGCAGTTATAGTTTTAACAATTATTTCATTTAAAACTGAAAAAAACACATAAAAATTAAAAAGTATTTTGCAGGAAAGAAAAATTATTGTGAGAAAAAATGTCAGTTCCCAGTATATTTTTATTTTTTATTAATTTTTGGATGTATTTTCCTCAAAAATAGTTAATTCATGATCTCTTTTAAATAATTTATTTCATCATAAAATGTCACTAATTTTTTTTCCACAACAAAAATAAAATCAAGGTCCTTTGTGTTTCTGTGTAATGGCGAAGAAAGGAAATCATATTTAGCTTAATGAGCTCGCATGCCATATCAGCAAATTCTAGAGAAAGAATATTCTACATATTAGTAGATATGCTCAGAAAATTAGCTTACACAGTTTTGACTATGAATATCTGAAGATGGCTTACATTTTCAGGCAGCTGAGGAATTGAAAGGAAAATCAGTGATAGTTCTCAATTATTTAATATTTTGAAAGGTGCAATTATTGTTGAAATCCTGCTCACAGAACAGAAAAATGATATAATTTCTTAAGCAACACTTAATATTTATAGAATGAATCTACAGATGAGATGGCACGACACTCAGCACCTGCACATATTCTTCCGTGCTTAAAGGAGATTCAATAAATATTTCACTTATATTCCTTTCTAAAGGTTAATATCCATTCTATCACCAAGATGAACAAGGACAAATTTCAGTAACTTTCACAGAATGATGGAATCCTTTATGTTGGAAAAGACTAAAGATTATCAAGTCCAGTCATTAACTTATAAGTGTCAAGTCCACCATGGTATATAACCCATGTCACCAAGCACCACATCTCGTATCCAATCTATATAAACCTCCCCTGGTGCAAATTTGGGCCATTTCCTCTTGTTTTATCACCTTTTACTTGGAAAAAAATACTGACACCCCCCTTGCTACAGACTCCTTCCAGGTTGCTGTAGACAGTGGTTAGGTCTCCCCTGAACCTCCTTTTCTTCACGCTAAACAACTAAAGTTCCCTCAGCCACTCCTCGTAAGACTTATTCTCCACAGCCTTCATCCACTTCTTTGTCCTTCTCTGGACTCAATACCTGCTTGTAGTGAGGGGCCCAGAATTGAATACAATGTTTGAGGTGCAGCCTTACTAGCATGGAGTACAAGGGGACAATCACTTCCTTAGTCCTGCTGGCCATACTATTTCTAATACAGGCCAGGATACGGTTAGACTTTTTGTCTGCCTGGGCATACTGCCAGCTCATGCTGAACCGGCTGTTATCCAACACCACCATGTCCTTTTCCACTGAGTAGCTTCCCAGCCACTCTTCCCCAATCCTACAGTGTTGCATGGAGTTATGACCTCAGTCCAGGAGCCGGCACTGACCCCTGCTGATGCTCATACAATTGGCCTCAGCCTATTTATCCAGGCTGTCCAGATCCCTCTGCAGAGCTTTCCCATCCTCCAGAGATCTACACTCTCACCCAACTTGGTGTCTGCAAATTTACTGAGGGTGCACTCGATTTCCTCATTCAGATTATTGATAAATGATATTAAATAGAACTCTCTCCAGCACTGAGTCCTGGGGAATGCCATTTGTGACTGGTCACTAACTGCATTTATTTCCAGCAGTCTTTGGGCTTGACCAGTTAGGTTTTTACCCATTGAAGAATATACCTGTCCAAAACATGAGTAGTCAGTTTCTCCAGCAGAATGCTGTTGGAAATGGTTCCAAATACTTTCCTAAAGTCTAAGTATACAAAAATCACAGTCTTTGCCTTATCCACTAAGTGAATCCCTTGGCATAGAGGGAGATCAGGTTAGTCAAGCACAAACTACGGAAGTTCAAGGTATCAGTTTTGCTGACCCCCATCCTTACTTCTCCAGGGATCAAAGACTCAGTTGTTTATTGATCACTATGCCCAAGATGGCCTCCAACTGACATATCACACACAAGTCCTTCTCTATTCACAATCAACAGATCTATTGGGGCACACCTTCCCTAGTTGGCTCACTCACTAGGAAGCTGACACTGTGGGCTGTTTCCTCTCTGCTGCATTGTATTCCCAGCAGACATCTGGTAAATTGTCTGAATATACAGATATTTCACAAATATACATCTGTAGAAAATGCAAAACCAGGCCTGAATGTGTGCGGTTAAGATTATCCTATGTCCAACTACTAGTTTCCATGCACAATTACCCAATTTCTATGTGCCAGTCCTGGTCTGCAGACAAACAAGCAAATTTGTGTGAGTGATCACTTGAGTTGAAAATTTGTCCCCAAATGAATACATGGTGAATAATAAACTCTACAAAGAATTTTTATTTGTTTAACCAATAATGGACAGCAAATAATGAGAAATTTAATTTTATGTTCTTTTCATGTGCAAAAGCCTAACAAACCAGTTAATTTTTCTCATTTGAACAATGTTAAAGAATCAATGAATCTAATGACTTTATGACCATACCTTATGCCAAACAGGTAGAAGCATCATTAAAGAACAAAGGTACAAGTCTAGAGATGTGGATTTTATTTTTGGCTCTACACAAGCTTCGTGTGTGACCTGGGGTGAATTCAAATAGGACCAGATTTGTAAGGAGTGACTATAAATATCTCTATTACACAGTTCTCAGCTAGTGATACTACTATTTTATAATTTCACTATTTAATTTTACTACTGTTTATAAAGTATTTTGACTTTTGCAGTTGATTTTTTTTTAACTGAATTTAAAAATGAAAAATGGAGAGAAAAAAAACAAACTGTATGACATTAAAATGTTACAGCAAATATAAAATACTCATGAAACAGGCTTCTGTAACTTATGCCAAAAGTAATATACAAACTTCTTTTCATAAGGTCTTTAAAATAAAGATTTTTCTTGTTTTGGTAGTGGGATTTAAGGCACAATTCACTTACCTGCTCATCATTTCTTGCTGAAGAAGACAACATAAACACTAATCTCTCTGCAAGTTATATAATTCCTTATCTTCTCTGTCACCATGTTGTCTTTTGCTGGATGCAATGTGTATGCATATCCATACTAAAATAAGTTAATATGTATTGGATTTCATTAAGAAAAATAGATTCAGAAAACATACATATTTAACTGATGCTGGGAAAAAAAGTTGCATATGCAGCCTTATTTCTGCCCCATTTTTGCAAAGAATGGTGAGAGACTTTAATTTCAAGGTCATCTTTTATTTCTCAAGAATGAAATACAAAATGGCAGCAATTTTTCTTCTTCAGAAAATAAAGAGTATCATGTAGTGCTTAAAACACCCAACCAACCATTTAGATGGCAGTTCTCAGAATACACCACAGGTTAAATGCAGAGGTGAAAAAATAGGGTATTTGCTGGCTTAATTTATTGTTTAACTGCAATTAGACAGAAGTCTACTCTGCAACTTCATCTAAGGGACTCAGCATCAGTTTTTGTCAAAAATTATGTGGTGTTAGCCTAAATTAATAAAAGAAAAGTTTGGGAAAAAGCATCTTCGTGAACACTGTCTGTTTCGATTATACTCCAGTTTTTTCATACCACCTGACAGTGTAAAATAACTAAAAATGTGTTCTGTCTCACTTATAAGCAAGTAGTCAGTATAACCAGTTGTCTATTGAACTAACATATCCTTCTAACATGGCTGGGCAGGGGGGTCAAGGTTGCCAGTCTTTAAATTATGATGAGAGACTCAGCCAATTAACCATATTCAGGCAGTCACACAAGTGCTGTCCAGCTCACCCTTAGCAGAGAGTGGTACTGAATGTGTGTGAACAGTCATGAAAATAAAAAAGTAGTTGAGAATAAAAAAGGCAGAAAAGAAATGAAGACACCTTTCAGGCACAGAAAACGTTGCATACTGTACACATGTATCTAAACCTAAGCCACACATATGAAAACGAACACTCTGTGAAGAATTTAATGTACTTTCCGTATCTGAGTGCTTCTTTTGTCCTCTTCCACTAATCCATGTCTCCAAGGATTTATTCTTACATTTCAAGCTTAGGTGGAGCTTTTAACAGCTACCATGTTTCACTTTCAACCTGTTACACAGATGGTCCCTCCATGCCTTTAAATCTGGCATTTCCTTTCAGTATCATACTGGTCTGAAGTTCACCCTGAGCAAGCTTTAAACCATCACCCAGTAATATATATATACACAGAAAAAACACAGCAAAGTTTTTAAATCTGACATCACATCACTCAGATCTTCCAGGGTTACAAATAAGAGCTTTTACAAGTGGGGAGAAAACATAGCTACCTTCCTATAGGCAACTGTCACTCACTTCTTCCCCTGAAAGGATCCAGTGAAAGAGACAATATTGCAATAGTGCTTTTAAGTATAGACAACTATTTTTGGAGGTGAATCAGTCTGTGTGTCTGAGACAAGAACAAAGAAGAAGGAAATAAAAAAAAAGATAAAGAAAGAGAAAGAGAGAAAGAGAGAAAGAGAGAAAGAAAGAAAGGAAAGGAAAGAAAGAAAGGAAAGGAAAGAAAGAAGAAAGAAAGAAAGAAAGAAAGAAAGAAAGAAAGAAAGAAAGAAAGACAAGAAAGAAAAGGAAGAAAGAAAAGGAAAGAAAGAAAGGAAAGAAAGGAAGAAAAGGAAGAGAGGAAAGAAAGAGAGGAAAGAGAGAAGAAACAGAGGAAAGAAAGAGAGAAAAGAAAGAGAGAAGAAACAGAGAAAAGAGAGAGAAGAGAGAGAGAAGAAACAGAGAAAAAGAGAGAAGAGAGAGAGAAGAGAGAAGAAAAAGCAAAGAAAGAAAGAAGAAACAGAGAAAAAGAAGAGAGAAAAGGAAGAAAGAGAAAAAGAAGAAAAAGAAAGAGAGAAGAAAGAAAGGAAAGAAAGAAAGGAAAGAAAAGGAAGAGAGAAAAGGAAGAGAGAAAAGAGAAAAAAGGAAGAGAGAAAAGGAAGAGAGAAATGAAAGAGAAAGAGAAAAGAAAGAAAAAAGAAAGGCAAAATAAAGAGAAAAGAAAGCGGAAAGAAAGAAAGGAAGAAAAGAAAGGAAGAAAGGAAAGGAAGAAAAGGAAGAAAGAAAAGGAAGTAAGAAAAAAAGAAAGAAAAGAAAGAATAGAAAAAGAAAAGAAAGAAAAAGAAAGTAAAAGAAAAGAAAGAGGAAAGAAAGGAAACAAAGAAAGGAAAGAAACAAAGGAAAAAATGAAAGGAAAGAAAGAAACAAAAGAAAGCAATGAAAGCAAGCAAGGAAAGCAAGCAAGAGAGAACAGGAAAAAAAGGAAAGAAAGAGAGAAAAGAAAGAAAGAAAAGAGAAAGAAAAAAGAAAGAAAGAAAGAAGGAAAGAAAGAAAGAAAGAAACAAAGGAAAGAGAAAAGAAAGAACGGAAAGAAAGAAAGA
>JAOEHX010037709.1:0-14173 GCA_025448015.1 Bolborhynchus lineola
GAAGATGGAGGCCGGCGGGGACCGCGCGTGTGTCCCCCTGAGGCGAGCTGCGGGCCGGGGTCCCCGCTGAGGGAAGGCGGGTGGAGGGGACGCGGCCGCCGCAGCGGCGCCGGCGGGAGAGGGTCGAGGCGCTTCCTCCGTGCCCTCCTGCAGCGGGGGCAGCAGCTCCGCTGAGCCGTCCGGGGCAGGTCCGCGGCTCGCCCCGCTCCGGTAGCGCTACCTGAGCTTCGTTCTCCCTTTCCCTGCAGGACGGTCCCGCGCCCTCCGCTGTGAAGAGAATGGCCGTGACTCTAGAGCAGGCCCAGCGGGTGGGCTGTGTCTGCCTGAAAGCACTCCTCAGGTTCGCTTTTATGGTCGCCAATAACCTGGTTGCTATTCCGTCCTACGTCTTGTATTTAATTATGCTGCAGCCTCTCCGAGTGTTGGATAGTCAAAGCTTCTGGTATATCGAAGGAGTATTATTTAAGTGGCTTTTAGCTAT
The DNA here is from genome assembly GCA_025448015.1 of Bolborhynchus lineola. NCBI lineage: Eukaryota > Metazoa > Chordata > Aves > Psittaciformes > Psittacidae > Bolborhynchus > Bolborhynchus lineola. Next base: position 482 of record JAOEHX010037709.1, read on the forward strand.
GGTGGCTTCCTGGGGCTGGTGGGCAGGATATACAGGTAAGAATGTCTTAATAACTTCAAATGTACAAATATAAAGGTGTCGATAAGCGCTAAAACACAGATATTCTCGTATGGGGATGTGCAGGGGGATATCTAAATATAGTGGGTGTGTGGGATGTTTTTCTTCCAGGTTTTTTACATAGATGCATTGTATTTCTGGATTGAGACGGTGAGTGTACTGAAAGTCTTAGTACAGAAATACTTCTGGGTTTTAAGTGTCTTTGTTTTAGTGTTACGTGAAAAGTTGCTTCTCTTCCGCAGAGAGTTGACTTGTACTGTGCATGTAGGTGATAGAGCCAAACTTCTCCTTAAGTCTGTGCATCTCTTTATCATCTCCATTTGAAACTATCAGGGCACAAGGCTAACAAGCTTGACATGAAGCTCGTGTCAGAAGGGTAGGTCTTCTATTCCTTGCAACGACTTTGCTGCTGCTTCAGAATGGAGGGGAGCAAGAGGGAACCTCTGTCATACAGATAGCGCTGTGCAATGTTTCTCGACTGTATGGCTCTTCGTTTGCTGTTAGCAGAGCTAATTACAGAATCTGTAGGGTTTTTCCCCTCTGCATGCTTGCTTGGCAGTTATTACTGAACTTACTTTTGCTTGTTAGTATTCGTAGGCTCATCAAGGTGATGTACTGAACTGAAATACTAAGGAAGGCTCTAGTCTTGTCCTCAGATGCACTGATTTTCATCCTGGCTACTGCACTTCGTGCAAGGAAACAGCCATCAGTTCTTTGTATGTGCTTAAACCTTGGAAAGGGGTGGAGGTGAATCTGCTGAGTGCAAAGTATGAACAGCCCTCCTAAACTTCTTTCCCTCTCTTCTGCCCAGGCTGCATCTGCAGGTCTTGCCATGTAAACAAGGAAAAAAAGGAGTAGCAGCACACAGCTCTGGAGTCTGGTTAGACTCCTGATTAGTCAGAAAGTCAGTGTTGATGCACATGGAGCACTCTTTGTTAGGCTACAAGAGCTGAAGCTTCTGTGATAATGTGCCTTTTGGTACCCTGTCGTGTGCCTTTCCGAGATGCACAGTGTTTCTGTGGATACTCTAGGTGAGCTTCCAGTTCTTCCTAAGGAGATGGTGGTGGCAGCAGCAAGCTAGATACTGGTCTCTGGGCTAGAACTGTTGCAATGTTGCACTGCTTCAAAATTGCCTTGCCTGGTACAGCTCAAGCTTTCCCAGATAATGCTGTTCTGAAAATCTTTTACTATGTTTGTATTTGCTCATCAAAAGAAGTCCACATAGTATTTGCAGTGGCAGGTATACTTTGAAAAGTCTGCTTTATGCCTTAAAGTACAAAGGCCTTCCAGAAGGAAGGATTGACTTTCAAAGTATCCTGTGTATTACTGATTGGAAATGGGACAGTTCATATGCGTAATGGTGATGTTAAAGTCCTACAGTATATGACCCCGAGGACTCACTGGGTGTATTGAACGTGGTAGTTAAAATTCAAGCCACTGTCCCATGACGATATGGTTATCAATCTTTGAAAGCAGTTTCCTTGGGATAGTTCTACTGCTGACTGCAGAACTGTGTGGTTTCTTTTGCCTATTGCTTGGAAAGTGGTCTTAGCATGATTTGCATATCCTCTAGAGTCTTCCTGAAGCATTTGTTGATTGGCATTGCTGATGTATCTTGACAATTGGAAATCATTTGTTTTACAGTCTTGAAATGTCTTAGTATGTTTGCTTGAAGTATCATTTACAAACAGCTACACAGAAGTGTTTGCTGGGATGGTGTATGGGTAAGGAGGCCCTTCTTTTTGCTTTTCCCTATAAAGCATGGCTTTTGTTTTAGGGAGGATTTTAAGCAAACACATGAAGTGAGTTTAAATATGTTTTATTTGATATGAAGATGTTAACATGTTTTATACTGAAAGCTACAAAATAGAAATAATAGCTTGTTTTTATTGTCCATTTTTTCTTTACCCTCCTCAGTGCTCAGCACCATATGCAGAACAAGCCTGGAAAGCATATCTTTATGACCTACGTGTAGACAGAGTAATTTATGTGTTTATTTCCAGACTGATAGATTTATAAAAGACTATCACAAGGTCCCCTCTATATGGAGCATGTCGTAACTAATTCAGAACTGATACACTGCTTCATTGATTGGTATCTTAGACTTGAAGTGGTGCATCTCAGAGGTGATGTACCAGAATTATTCTGCATTCAGTTCCAAAAACTAGGTCAAAGGTAGGCTTCAGTATGTTCCATTTCTGCAAAAGGAAATACAAGGTAGTAGGTATGTATGGGTTCACTGAGAAGATTGAGGCTTTTCCCTTTCTTTTGAGCAGCAGAGCAGTTGGTGAGTTGGTTTTCCTCTTCGTTTTTCTTCATGATTGAGAGGGTAATCAGACAAATAAATTTACTTGTCTTAACTAGAGTTAGTGTTCTGCTTCAGTTACGTTGAAGGTATATTGCAGGTTTCTAACTTACCTTTTCATCTTCTGAGCTTGGGTCACCTGTTATGTGAGAAGTGACATAACCATTTGTAATTAGGGACTTAAACTCCTGCAACGTAGATTCAGGGCAGGCTTTTATTTTTCCCCTGTAACTTTGTGTGTAATGTGTAGGTGAGAACTCAACACCGAAGGAAAGAAACCTGGTGAGTGCTACGTTCTCCTTCTGGGCTTTGCTGCTGTTGAGAGATTGTTGGTGAATTTTGTGAATAAAGCTGGAAGAGATGAGGAAAACTCATGAATTAGATCTTCCCTTCTCCTCTCCATCACCACATAAACCTGTATTTTCATGCTAGGATCCTGGGGGATTTGTTACAGAAATGACGTGATCTGTCTATATCAGCAGCTCTAATCTGTGCTGTTTGAACCAGGTGTTTCTGTTTGCAGATGCACTTGGTGTTATGTAAAGAGAGTGTATAACTGGATAAGCAAAATAAAGGAGGGAATGAGAAGAGAAATTACACAGGGCACTGTCCTTTCCCTGATCTTGTTCTTTGTAAGATGCAAGTATGAGAGGGAACTGGGGTATAATTGGTTGCCTTTGATTTTTAAAGGGCAGAGTATGATCGATATCTGTGGTGTTCTCTTGAAGTCTGTAATGCTCATGAAAAGGAAAACTGAGTGTCTTTTTGTGAAGCATGTTCAGATAGTCTAGCAGTGACATTTTTATATGCTTTCAGAAAGGCCTTCTTCTATCTCTTCTATGCCTTTTTCTTCTTTTAAAGCTCATTGTGTATTGCTGTCACTGGAGGAGCTGCTTAGTTAGGAACTCGGAATCTGCATAGCAGTGTGATTCTATGATTTGAAAGGCACCTTTAAATAACACCTCTAAATATTTTCCTGCATTTTTTGGAAGATGCATTCTTAAAGAACCAAACTTGAGAGTGCTTGATCATTTGTTGGCAAATATTTTTCCCCCCTATCTTACAACTTGTCATTCAATGTACAAGTAAACCAGAATCCACAAAGCAGTGCAGTAGATGTTATGGGAGGGAGATGGAGCATATCTGGAGTGTATCTGTTTGTCTGTGGTAAATATCTGATGACCTTCTGCTCACCTACAAAGCTAGTTTTAAAGCAGCAGTCTTCTAGATTAGAACATCTCTGGGCAAGTAACTTGCAGACAAAAGTTTAATATAATTACATCTAATCAAATTGCTAAGAATAGGACTGCTAGAGAAAAGCTTGCTTTGTGTGAATACACTTAGACAAACTGTCTCCAAGTCTTTCCTGCTAAGTGCAGGAGTTAACATTAGTGTGATAGTGTTGCAGTATTGCAACTAGAGGACTCTAGGACAGCAGAGCAATCGGTTAGTAATGCAGTCCTGGTACTCATGCTGTTAATCTCATGCTTCACCCTGCTCCACACAGCTCAGTGGTGCGTGCCCAGCCTGCACCTCTGGCTGGGGACAGGGAGGACCTGGCAGAGAAGGAATGTCCTCTTGTCTGCAGCAATCATCAGTGTTGTTCTGATGCTCAGAGCACCAGAGGAGAGAAGTGTTGCATGTGGCCAACAGGGCCATGTGTATCTTGGGAAGGGGCTTCCTTGAGAGTTGTGCTCAAGAGTATTTCATACCCCAGCAGTGAAGAGAACAGCTCAACAAAACCTTCTGTTTCAGCCTCTTGCCAACGCACACCGTCTTGCAGTAATACTGGGCAGGTTGGTGGGCTGTGGGCTGATGAAAAGAGGAGTAATAACTGTTGCCACACACAAAGTCTTAGTGTTGTGAGTATGCTTACTGATGTAATGATGTAATGTCTAATAAACAGTGAACAGATCCTATGGCTTTGCCTGCTACTGTTCTGTGCAAGCTGGGAAGGTGACATTTAAAGAGAGTTTGTAAGAATCATCAAGTTTTGTCAAGTGAGGGCAATTTCCCTTTCTTCCTTCTTTGTTATTTAGACAAGTAGACTAAAATTGAGACTTGAATTTTCAGTTGTGGCCTCCCTTTGCTCCCCTCAAGTGATTCAACAGTATTTGCAGATCTGTATGGATGATTAAGTAGCGACCTCTCTAACTTTTTCAGCAGTCATACTTTTTTTCCCTCTGTAATTTAAAATCGTCTTTGTTTCACTGTCTCAGACAGCCTTAACCCTTCTGTTCTTCTAAGGACGTGAATAATTTTGTCTTCCAGAACTGTGAGAGATACAGGTGGAGCTGCTGTGACAACACTTCCTCAAGTGCAGTCTGCACACACTGGCTGCATTGCTTCTCATGACAAGTCGGCCCCTCTCCTCGGACAGGAAGTGCAGCAGAAGCTGGAGAGCAGCAGATGTGATAATTTGTTGCCCCAAATAAGGCAGGAGGTGTTGTTTCAGGAGATGTGTCTATGCCTCTAACCCTGCCATTGTTTTCTACCCTCCTCTGTTCCTACAGTGTGATTTTTAACTGGCAGTATCTTGGGTTTGGGACTGGTCACTGTTCTGAGGACTGGACAGGAAGGGGGGAAACAGCTTGTGGTTTTGAGGTCAGGCAGCATGTGAAATGGGGAAGCAGAATTGTTCTTGTTTTGTGTTTTCTTTGAACATCCAGAAATACCTGGTGGGACTCAATAGATTTGGATGGCAGCATACCACACAGAACTTCTAGTTTATGCTGTGTCTATGTGTTGGGTTTCTAGGTAATCTGTGGCTTCAATGCAGCTTTCTTTGATGTGTATGGTTTATGTGTAGGTTATGCAGAGCTCAAGCAAGGATCTTTGGATTTATTTTTTACTGTTTGTGAGAGGAAGTTTGTGGGCAATTTGTGAGCTGTCTTGATAAGAGAGGGTCGGAGTTGAATGACTTGGGGACGTTGGAGCTGCTTTAACTGTGGCCTCAGAGCAAAGGCTCATTGTGCCTTTGCGTAAGAGGAGGTAAGGAGTACAGTGAACTTGCTGTCAACTTCTTTGTGCAAGTCATGTCTGTTTGTAGGGAGGTCTATACTGTGACCCTTGTCCTGTTTCTATTATGTAAAATCACACCAGAAAATTCCCATCTCTCCTTTTTGGAGCAGGAGTTACAGGCTTTACTATACTTCTTCATAGCTCATGTAGTGTCGGTGCCGTGACAAAAGCAGTAAAGCTTATCTTCCATTTTCTGTTACTTCGTTTAGCTCATCTATTGGAATGATCATTTATAGTTATTGGAATGTTCTCTGAATTTTAGTTTTAGGAAGCTCCTGCCTCCTGGCACTAAACTTTGAGTAGAAGCGCACGCTGTTGGGTTTGTATTAGTGACAGGTTTGTTGTTTGTTGCTATTTGGGTCCTTTCTTTTACCTCCTCTGGGTAATACGGAAATTATTGCCAGCATGCCAAATGTGTTACATTTGCCTAAGGATAGAAAAGATGAAATTACTGAGGAAAACCTATACAGAAAACTGTAATCATTTACTTTTAAGTCCAGTAATAGCTGTGGGATGTGCTAACAGTCAGAGGAAGACAAAATTTAGGGGATTCTGGGTTCTCTTCCTGCTTCTGGCTGATTTTGCTATTTTTAAGATGTGTTTGCATCCCTCCTGGTTCGTCTGGGTCTTTGTTTTAAGCGTATCTACTCACGCTAGTCATCTTTCAGGTTGAGTGCCTGAAAGGATATGACTAAGAATACCTGAGAGATACGTGTCCATTCCTTTTCTTGGTCTTTTTCTTGATGGTAGGCTTTTAGGAACCAGCTGAAATAATTACAGGAAAGCTTTTGTCTGGCTCTGATTTGGAGAAGCAGAGTCTTAGGGAGTTAAATTCTTTGTCCTCCAGTTCTTTGCTGAGTGTATGAAGGAGTTTTTTTTCCACAACAGTGTGATTGTGTCTGCATTGGAACATGTTGGAGATGATGCCTTTATGTCAGATATGCAGTTTTTCATTTTCATTTAATGTAACTGTCCTAAAGCATAGAAATTTCATAGGTTTTCTAGAGAACTGGAGGAGAAAAAAAAAAAAAAGCTATTTTAATGTGGATAAACCCTGTTTTCTCTGTCATTTTGTTCTGGGAAATGACTTCTTCAGGGTGAAACTCGAACAGATGAACAGAATGTATCACTTTTGCTTTCTCTGTCGGGCGTGTGTGAGGGACAGACAAGTCTTGCCAAAGGTTACTTTGGCAAGGGTTTAAGCCTCTGAAAACAGGATCTTGAAAATGGAGGAGTTGTGCAATCTTAATTAGACAGGGTAGTTAGTAAATCCTGTATGGAATATCAGCTTAGTGGTGTAACTTTCCAGTGTGAACTGAGCCAAAATACAGCTCCAAGATATGTAATCTGCTTGTGTTTATGATAGTGGAGTATAAACTGTAATGCTTCAGATGACATGTCAAATGTATGATTGTGTAGGCATGTAATTGCACTGCTGTTGCAGTCAGCACAGTTGAGGTAATAGTCCAGCTATTTGTATAAGCACTTACTGGAATAAATAAGGATAATGCGTTTGCATTCCTAAAAATGTTCCATGACACCAGTGAGCAATTCTGCGTATGAGGCTGCTGGGTTTTTGTGCGTGTTTTGATGGGTTTTGTTGTTTTCTTTGCCCAAAGGCATTTCAAACAGGGAGTGCCACTGCAAAAAGCAAGTCCCAGGCTTTCAGGCTCATTCTGTCACTGCTTGGTTCAGTTTTATTGGCCAAATACTTTAATGATTGTGTGGTGATCTGGATCATGTCTCTGATCCACACTAAAACTGCCTGCCCCTTTTTGCTGGAGACACAAAACACAGTCCCTAACCCAGTTCATTCTGTGGGTGTGGTGAAAGTAGGCAGTGGGTACAGATAACAAAAGGAAAGAGGAAGGAACTGCATCTTTTGGTGGCAGTACCAGCTTTAATATGTTGAATTACTGTTTATTGCCCTAATATAAGAGAGCAGTCCTGTGCATGATATGGCTTTAGTATGTGAATAAAGTGTCACCAAAGTAGATTTCTTGGCCTTTTTCTTATGTTGGCTGGTTACTGTCCTTTAGACTGCAAAATTGCTTCTACAAAGTTCCTTTAGAGAAGAAAATTAAGTGGAGGGTGAGAACAGAGTTGTTCAGTGTTGAACAGTCCAGAGCAATCAATGTTTAAGTAAAGTAGCAGTTTAGGAAAAAGATTAGTATGGTGGTGGAGAGCTATGGGGAAGTTTTGGCTCTGCACAACTATACCTTCTGCTGTTAAAATATGTAAAGAACAGGGTGGAGACTAATACTAAAAATATCAGTGGTTCAGCTTCACACTTTGCTGGTTGTGCCTCGGTTTTAAAGCTATTAAAGACTTAAGAAGGGGCTTTAAGAGGGTCATCAGCTTCACTAGTGCAAGCTGAAGTCAAATCAGAACAGCTTCATTCACAGCTGAACTTGAATCAGAACTGAATTGGACAGCTTGGAGATTCTCTTTCCTGAGCGGACTGGAGTAGGAGAGATGCAGTCTTACTGCTGCTCTGTAAAGAAGGGCAATTTTAGTGTTATTGCAAGGTAGAAAATGAAAAGTCTTTAAGATTTATTAAGACAGCAGTGCCTGGGGTTTGTTTTGGTTTGTTCTTTTAAGTGCTTTGATTATGTCATTTCACAAGTATTTAATTTAAGGGATAGTGCCAGTGGTGTTACTTCTTTTGATGTAACTGGAAAGCTTGCCTTTTGAATGGTATAGTTCTAAAAAGTAAGGAATTGTCCCTGTTTAAGGATTCTAGTAGTTTAAACTAGTTTAGATATTCACCTCAGGTTTGTAATTGAAGTGAAGGGGGAGAAGAAAGATTAATAGTTTTATTACAGCTTCTCATTTATGTAGAACTATAAATAGAAATGGTGTTCTAAGAGCAAGGGCAGAGCTGCTATGGTTCTGGAAGGTTGAATCCTTAAGACAGTGGCAGGAGTGCTTGTGGATGGGAGTGTTTCTTGGTGGCAGAAAGTAGGAATTTCTCTAAGGTTTTCCAGTTTCATTTGTTTTCAAGAAAAGTTACAAGCATGTGCAGTTTTCTGTAACTGTAGTGTCTGAGTTTGCTTGCCAGAAATTGGAGGGGGAAATTAATAGCAAGAATAAGTGGTTTTGGTTAATTTAGGCATCAGTTATGTTCCAGTGTGGTGTTTAGGGTGGACTGTTGAACACCATTTTAACGTAACTTGGTGGCTTGGGTATTGTCAATGTAGATAAATGTGATAGTGTTATAAGCATGGTTTCCTAATGGGATTAAACTACCTGTTTAACAGCTGTTCTTTCTCTCACCCCTCCCACACTTCTGATTTGCTTCATTGCCAATCTATGTGTGGCTGACCAGATTTCAGGCATAGAATCATAGAATGGTTTGGGTTGGAAAGGACCTCAAGATCATCCAGTTCCAACCCCCTGCCATGGGCAGGGACACCTTCCACTAGACCTTGTCAAGGCTCTGTCCAACCTGACCTTGGAGACTGCCAGGGATGGGGCAGCCACAGCTTCTCTGGTCACCCTGTGCCAGTGCCTCAGCATCCTCACAGGGAAGAACTTCTGCCTTAGATCTAACCTGAACACTGCATTAGAAAAGTGGCCTCTTGAGTTTTGTACCTGAACCTGTTCTGTTTTGATATGCATAAATATGTACAGATGGCCTGGCAAAACTCCAGCTCCCGTAACTGCCTGTTTCGTTTCCAAATGCATTCTGCTTTCATACCCATTTTTATTTTTTGTGCTTGTCTGTGGCATAAAATTCAGATGTTGTTCCAGCTTTGCTTGGAAAGAAATATAACCATAACCTGTGTGTAACTAATACAACACGAAGGATGTGCGAAGTTCAGTTTACATTGCAAAAAGCTTTTGGATGCAGGTGTGGTGAATATAAATGTCTGTTAAACCTCTTGCACATAGGAGATTGCATGAAATCAAAAAAGAAAAGAATCTGTTTTGATTTGAAGCACTTGTATCATCAAACCTAATACTACTATGTTAATCTAGTAACATAGGAGGGGAATGTTACATTGTAAAACAATGCTTTTGCCCTGGTAATTCTGTTGTCTTAGATGTTTTAAAGATCATTTGGTGCCTACCTTGGGTTTATGGAGGTTGACAAGATTTGTAGAGGCTGAAGTAGCACTTGTATCCCTCACTGGTTTCAGAGGGAGAAGAAAATGCTGAACCGTTCCCCCCTCCTATTGATTATAAAGGTTTTAGCAGCCTACTAAACTTTAAAAGCTCAAATGCAGAGCTGAGTTCACATAACCACGCGTGGTTAAGGTTAAGGGTTGTTCTGGTGGCTGCTGTGGTGAAGAAAGAACCATACCAGATGGTCTGCTCCTTTCCTTAGGTGTTTTGCTCCTTTCTTTTCCAGTCCTATTACCTTTTCCTCATACCTGGCCAAACCAGTGTGGTAAATCTGGGGGTCTGGTCACTCATGGGTTTGTTTTGAGACAGGGTACAGGGGGTTTATTTGGGTAGGTAGAGTTCAGTGTTGGAAGCTACTGACCAAAGCTCTTGCTTTATGGGAGTGCCAGACTCCTGTAGCCTGAATAAACTTATTTATGCCTAGCTTTCTTTTTTTCTGAAGAGGGTAATTTGTAAGACACTTGGCAAGTGCTTCATGAGTAAGCCAAGGCACTTGTACCCACAGATCATGACAAGTTGCATGAAAAGGGCTTACAGTGCCTATTGTTGCCCGCAGACTTCAGAGTATCCACATTAATCATTTAATTGTAAAGTGAAATGTTGAGATTCCTAACATCATCTTGCATTTGTGGCTATGTTTGAAATGGAGAAGTCCATTTCCACAGTCTCTTTCACAGCTCTGTTCAACCCTTTTACAGGTGCTCTCCAGAGAAACTGCTCTGCAGTGAAGCACTGTTTTTAATCGATGTACTCTGAAGTCTGTTCTTTTTAGTTCCCCAGCATTTGTCTGCTGTCATTTTCACCTTTTCTTCCCAATGTATATAAAAGGGTTTTGATCTGAGATTTGGATTTTAAATACGTTTTATTGTAATCTGAGGAAGGAGGAGAGAAAGAGGTAGAGAAGCCTCAATTACTGTCATTGCAGCAGCATATTTCAAAACTGGGTCCCGGATGTTTTACTGGCTATTAGGCTGTGCACTGAGGGTGAAGGGTAGGTATTGCAGCCAGCCATGCAGAATGTTGGAATAAATCGGTTTGCCTCAAGTCTTACTCTTTTATGTCAGTAAAAAGTCCGACTGAAACTCCCAGTAAGACAGTCAGCCACAAATCCAAGGTATTTTTATGCAGTTGTCAGGTGTAAGAAGATTACTTGTTTTGTAATAGCAACAGATGCCAGAGAGCTAAACTTCATAAAATTAGGAACAGTGAACTTTTTGCTGCTGCTTTGGAGTGTAGCAAAAGGAATAATCTAAGGAGAGAGGCTGGTTTTTTAACTCTTCTTAATTGCTTCATTTGTGATAGCCTGAGAGTGCCATGAAATGTGTTGCTTCTGATGTGGCGATGATAGATTTATGCTTCCTGGCAAGCTGAAATGTGGCCGCACACTTAATTCTTAAGAGGCTCTGAACTGGTGCAGGATAACCTGGGGTAAATTTAAGTGTGGTAAGATGCTTTGTCAGCTTGAATCATTTGCTGTGTCATACCAGTGAAAGTACTAGCTAAAGTTCCCAGCTAGAATTACTGTCATGCACTTTCCAGCATGCTTTTTAAGCTTTCTGTGGCCTAGTGTTTTAATAATGGGACTTGTATGAACAGGAACATAAAGCTGAATGTAGGAATTTGCTGTTTCCAAGGGGAAATACTTTTCATGTTATGACTTCTTTGTTGTAAAGACTGTTTGCAACATGGGTGAAAAGTTTAATAGTCCTTGAAAGCTGATGGTGCAAACATTTAAGGCTTCTTTTGAAAGGTTTCTCCTTCTGCTTCCTTGCATCCGTATGCAGTTGTTTTTTGATTCTTTCGTTATTAAGTTTTCCCTTCCACGTTGCAACTTGAAAATGTCCAAGTGACTTGATTCGGGTTTGTGGCATAAGGCAATGTTAACCCATTGGAACTGCAGGATGGTGCTGGGGTGTAGAAGAGAGAAGAATGTTGCAGCTGTGCTTGAGGATATTGATTTTTAGATTATGCTACTTCTGCAATCTCAAAATACTCTGCTTGAATATGTATTTTTGTTCTTGCCATCATTCAGGCACTCAGTAGTTCTGTTTTATCTGCTACTGCTATTTTAATATATGAATATTAATATATATAAAAATATTTGTAATGAATATAAATATAGCAGATGAATGCTGCTATATTTATTTGTCTGCTGTGTTATCAGATGACCTGAAAGAGGTTTAAATAGTCAATGTCCTTCAAGTGGAGACAAACTCCTCACTTCTGAGGTCACTGCAGGGAGATGACAAATATACAGAATGGCCTTTTGCCTTTCCCATGTAGGCCATTTAGCAGAGATAATCCAAAAGTAAAGGGTTTCCCAAATGCATCTGGCACAGCTTTTGTGTAGTGATTCTTTGTACTGTGTCATGAACTGGGTTGAGTCATGTCAGTTGTGAAAAGAGAGAGCATCAACAGCATTTTGTAGTAACTTAGGCAGGACCTGGGATTGACCTAGCGAGAGCTGGGATACAATGGTGGTCTTACCACAGTTATAATCTTGATTTCCAGTAACAGTATTGTTGATTTCCTTGACTCAAACCTTCAGCCAGTGATTAAAGCCATGCAGTTTGCTTTCAATTAGGATGAAAAAATGATGAAGGTCTGATGGTTTCGAATCAGAATGACTTATTTAAAGTATATATGGAAGATCATGTATTTCTGAGCCCATCTGGATTTGAACACCAGGAAAACAGTTTCCTTGCTCAGTAGAGTAATTGTTACCTAGAACATCTCTGAAAAGTGTAGTCTTAGTTCTTACCTATAGTCTCTTTGGCAGCTTTTTTGCACCCTTTGGGCTATAACCCTTCCTGTGCCCTTGTCCTGGTGGTACAGTTCTAGACCTGAGGTGTTGAATGCTTGTTGGGTTGATCAAGCCCCTTCACTGTGCCATTTAATTAGACTTGGTATGTGGGGAGAGATGAATGCAAGCCCTCACTTGCAGTTTTAGGGAAGTTCCACATCTTATTTAAAGAAAAAGCAGTTGTTTGCTCACTTCCAGTCCTGTTACGATTTTGTGGTTCCCAGATTTGATAGACCTCCAGGCACTTGAGAGAATTTCATAGGTACCAGAAAACCCGTGATGAGTTACCTCTTTAGCTGTAAGTGATATAACCTTCATTGTAGAATCTTTAATGCCTCTTCCAACCCAAATCATTCTATGATTCTATTCTAGTGGAAGGTGTCTCTTCCTGTGGTGGGGGTCTGGTACCTCATGTCTTCTCATTGCCAGCTAGCCTCCCCAGTCCTTTATGCTCTAGGTAATAGCTAAATTCTGTTGAGTTCTTCTGTCCCCAGAAAGACTTGGTGTTTCATGGCCTTGGGATATTTGGTGTATGATTGCTGAATATCCTGATACCTCCACAGCTGTGTTTTTGGGAAAGACATCTGAAAAGCTTGTAGATGCTCTGGTTTCTTTGAAGAAAGAAGCAGTCTGCAGATCTTCAAAGGAAGAGGAAATGGCCATCTCTTCCTGGGTGGGTTCATTGCTATATGCCACTTGCTCTGTAATACCATACTTTCAACTGGCTTGACTTGGAAATCTGGATTAAGTAGGAGCAGGGTCTTCTGTATGTCTGGAACTGTGGCTTTCCACTTTCTGTTCCCTCCCTGGAGGAAGCAGGACTGCTGTTTCACAAGTAATTTGCTTTGCGCAGACCATTGCCCTAATGAGATTTTTCACACAGTTGGTTTGGATTTACTGTTCTTTGGTGTTGATCACACAATGTAAAAAGTATCTCTTTACTTAGGGCTGTGCACCTGGGTGTATTCTCTGGGCATTGCCTCCCCTGGAGCCTCACTGAGATCTGCTTTTGTCTTATATCTGTTTCATTTTTTAAGGATGTATATGGTAGCTTTGTAGTCAGTAGTTGAGGGAAGTGAAGTACCTTATGAATGACTCTTTGCATCACAGGGAATTTCACATCTGGAGGGACAAGCAACAGGATCAAATGAGTAATGCATACCATTGCCAGTGACTCAAAAGGAAGCTGTAATAATGGTATTGTAGGATTTCAGTACTGCCCCTGAGTAGATTCTGCTGCATAGTCAGTTGGCTTTGCAAAGCAGCTCAGGTTATTGTTACGATGCAGTACTTGGACTGTGATAAAGGATGTGCTTTCAGAGCTCTCTGAGGGAGAAAATACTTGTTTAATTTGCTTTACCCAGCCAAATCCAAAGCC
>JAOEHX010037710.1:6069-20439 GCA_025448015.1 Bolborhynchus lineola
CAGGGAGGAATGGCACCTTTAGCTGAGAGGATTGGGTGTGCACTTTGTTAGACAGACTCATGCTGGTTCTAATTTTTACTACAACTTCCTAAAACAGAGCAGGTATTTCACAAAAATGGGAGCACTGTCCCAAAGAATTTGGAACCTGAGTTGACTCGATATGATTCAATATGTTATGGAAACAAGCAATAACAGGGAGAGAATAGGATGGGGAGCTAATAGAGGTATATGAAAGATATGGTTCTTACTGAGTTCCATTTTCCTGTTAAGCTTCTGAAACCCACATTTAAAAGAGAAAATACAGGGTGCACTGTTGAATTGTTTAGCACAGGGATTGTAGAAAAAGGAATTTTCAGGACTGGTCTGAAGCAGAAATCATCAGTTCTGAAAGAGTATGGTCTTGCGGGATTCTCGCATACAAGGGGAAGTGAGGCTGTCACAGACACCTGTTTATTAGCAACAGTACAAATTCCCTCCTGATGCAGGACCTGCTCAGCTGACTTGCATGGCACAGTATGTGTAAGTAAGCTAATGTGGCTCAGGATTGCAACTACCATTATAAACAAAGAAACTAATTGCAGATTTTAAAAAAATAATATTAAATAATCAAATTATGAGCTCTTTATTCTTCTCATAGGTGAAACTTCCCCAGATGAGAACAGCAGTGAGTGTTCTATTCATTCTTCAGGCTCTATGTGGAACTCATTGCAGGTTACAGGTTTATAGTCTCAATCTTTTTCCCTGATTACCTGCTTCTCTGCTCTCCCTCACTTGTGCATACCATCAGGCTACACCCACTGTCACATTTAAGGGAATTTCTTGAGATGTGGTTTCTGCAGTATGTGTCTGCTTTTTCTCACTGACAACAAGCTGTTTTTACTGCCATTGAGTTTCTGCATGGATTCCCTAAACTCATCTTCCTTCCTGATTGGTTGCTTTCTTGAAACCACAGTGGCATGAAGCTCCTGGTTAACTGGTGCGTCCATCTTAAATTTAGGCCTCTTTTATCTACAGGAAAAAGTTTTAAAAGAAATCAGTCGTTTTTGATAGGAGCAGTCCATTAAGTTACCTCTGTTCTTTCACAGAAGGTAATCTTTATAAAAAACCCCAACCTTTTAGTATTTTTAATTTTTATTTAATTAATTGTGATTTGAAGCTAGATATTTACAGTTTTTTAACTGAAATCTTTCTGTAGAAAGCAGGTCTTTGGAATTTATTCTGCTAACTTGAATGACACTGATGTGACAAGTTGCTTTACTTTGGGTTGTCTTAGGCTGAGGACTAAATAATGAGAGACACTTCAGAACTGTAGTAACATAAAAGGTTATTGGAGCAGATTCCTTAGACTTCTCTTGTCAGTCCTGATGAAGCCACTGTCATGACTCAGCATAGCTTGACAGGATGAAGGAATGAAAAGGCACCTTTTTCCCTTTACTGTATTTTAATTGCAGTATCTAGTGATGTGCATAGCTTAGTGCGGCTCTGGGTTCTGGTTCCAATATGTAACTGTACAATGAAACTTGGATTTCCATCAAATTTGTATAGGTTTTTCTATAATGCTGCCAGCCCACATCCTGTCTTTGACACTTACTAGTACCATGTATGATTGCATTAGACAAATATGGAAGAATTGGTTAAAGTTGGTTGCAAACTTCGTAATTTCCTCAATAGATGGTCAGGCTGAGAGAACTGGGGAAGTTCAGCCAGGAGAAGAGAAGGCTTCATGGATACCTTAGAGCAGCCTTCCAGTACTTTAAGGGGGCCTACAAGAAACCTGGAGAGGGACTTTTTACAAGGGTGTGTAGTGACAGGACAAGGGGAATGGGTGACAGAGGGGAGATTTAGATTAGTTATTAGGAATAAATTTTTTACTGTGAGGCTGGTGAGACACTGGCACAGATTGCCAGAGAAGCTGTGGCTGCCTCATCCCCGATGGTGTTTAAAGTCAGGCTGGACTGGGCATTGGACAATCAGGTCTAGTGGAAGGTGTCCTTGCCCATGGCAGGGTGTTGGAACTAAATGATATTTAATGTCCCCTCCAACCGAAACCATTCTGTGATTCTATGAAATTGTCATTTATTGGCTTATGCCCTTTATGACTGGCTAAGATAATTTCTAAAATATTCATTCTGTCTAGTGTTACTGGGACATCTTGTGTTCCTTTCCTAATTTTGAGATAAAGAAGAGAATAGCTCTGCTAGAAAAATGTCCATGCACTTGTAGGGGTCTTCCCTGCTCCCCCCTTTCCCCTCCCTCCCCCATATTTTGTTTCACTGTGGATGATTTATTCTTTATACCATCTATAAATGACAAATAACATGCTACAAAAGTACAGCAAACCATTTATAACCTTTTACTAGGCAGAAGTAAATATATAACCAGTTTGTACAAACACAGTTGCTTTGTCCCCTGGCTTACTGCCAGCATGCCCATTACTCTTGAGCCCCTTGTACATGTCAAGACCTGTTCCTGCAGGCATCCTAAACGTGCTCATTCTCAAGTTCTGCTGTGCTCCCTGGTCCTTTCTCCCCTGCTATGTATTATTTCATTCCCTTTGGGTGACAATGAGAACAAATGGGAGAAGGGAAAGGAAAGAGCAACTCTCTTGAATTCTTTCTTAGCAAGAAATATTTTCTGGAAATAAAAGTCTTACTGAAATGAGTTGAGGAGCTTTCTTCTGTGTGCTAGGGGCAAGGACTACGTGGTTCTCAAGGAGACACACAGAGGACATGGGGAATGTTGCTGTGTAAGCAGATGAGAATTGAGATGAACAGGTCGTTGATCTGTATTTGATTTGGTTTTCCATAGGGGAAGATAGTGTGTGATTGTACTGATAAAAGTCTGAAACATGGTGCATGCATATTAAAGGGATGAATTAAGTTCCCTAGAGAATTTTAGTTTTTACGTTTCTCAATTGCTCAGTGTTTGACTGCATACCTTTAAGAATGCTTTTCTGACATACTTTTCTGTAAAGCACAGGAGCGCCACAACTGGATTAGTGAAGTAAAAGAGAATATGCTCTAAATGGGTTATTGATCAGTACTGAAAGATCACAACTCACAATGTCTTGAACTTTATTTCTGTAAAAAAAAAAAAAAGTAAATTCTCTCTTTTAGTTAAATCAGATTTGTACTCCTTTTTGTAAGGACTGTTCTTAGCCTTTGTCTAGCTAGCTTTTCTGCTGTTTGCAGCTAGATGGGGAAAGTGCAACACTAAATTTCAGTCTGAACACCAATGCTGAATTACAAAATCCAGTGAGTACCTAATTTAAAAGTCTGACAGTATATTTAATATATGGCTAACCAGAAATGTTGTTTAGGTGAAAACATGCTTTACTGTAATTTCTGGCAACTCATAAAAAAATGCAACTTTAATTTTGTTTTTAATGACTATTAAATGATTTTATAACTTCACTGCAGCTGCCATATTCATCATGGCTTATGCATAAACTATAAGATTATGTTTCCTTGACATTGTCTGTACCATGTAATTGACTTGGAAGGTTGTATATGGAATTTAAAGGAGATGAGAAGAATGGAGCATTGTTATTTCATAAAACAAATGAAACAATAGAGGGAAAAGAGAACTTTTTTTTTTTTCTTTTCCTTATATATATTTATCCTTCAAGACCACTTCATGAATGTAACCACTAGATAATCATCTGTCTTGCTGTTTCTCTGCCTAGTTCTTTAGAAGTTTTTAACTGCATCTTTCTTTTTTCTTAAACCATAGTCAGCTGAGCTTTTATTTGTCTCCTCTGTTAGTTTGTAAAAACATGGCAACGAAAGCATGACAAAGCTTTGAGAATAAAATGTTTCCTAATTACAAAACATTGGCATCTAAGTGAGAGAAAAAGTTGACTGCTTAAAAAAATGTTAAGTAGATCCATCTGAAATTTTTAACTTTGCAAAACTGAACAGTTGCACAGACTTTGGAAGATAGAGCCCATATATCTTATATCACTTATGCCCTGATAATCATATGTAATCTAAAATACCTGCTGTAGAATTTTATCCAGTAATTCCTTTGTCAATTCCAGCAACTTTTCTGCTGAACTAGCTACCTAGGGGGAGCTGAGGAATGGAAAGACATTTGACTAGCTCCAGGTCCTGTGGGAATCTCTGGTAGAGCTGGCAGCTGGATCCAGATCTGAATCGTAGGCCAGTTTGGTACAAACCAATCCATTTTCTCTAGTTAGCACAATAAAGCACTATCTTTTATCACTGAACATTTTAGCTACATAAAGAATGTTGTCAAAATGTGGTAAACATCTAAACTACTTCATTAGGGTCAAGTGCAGAAAAGGTGTGGAGTTGCAGAGTGCCACAGAACTGGTTCATCATACTGTCTATACTGAGTTAGGTTGGGCTGGGCTTTATAAGACTCCTATGGTACCACCTCTGTGGAATATGCCTGTAGAGGTTTTATTCCATGTTTTTGTTCTTGCTATATAACCAGGCGGTAAACCATTAACAATCTGCTTTCCTATATAGTTGCTTGCATTTTCAAAGTATGCTATGAATATTTGTATGCTGTATCTGCACTCCTGTTATATCAGTGTTATGGATGAAAGAGTATTATATCATATAATTTTATTTTTGGGGAGAATGAACCATGGAAAAGTTAAGTAATCTGTAGAAACTGCGGCCTTACAGCATGGATCTGGGTGGCAAAAGGTGTGTATTTCAGTCAGAGCTCTGCCTGTCTGATTGTGTGATATTAATGACTAATCACTTGCCCTGTTTTTTTTTTTATTCCTAGGAGCAAAGGACTTATGTATGATGATACAGTGTTTGTCCTGTGATCAATCCAACACAACACTTCTAAATACCTTGCAAAGGATGTTATATTCAAACAAAAGCTGCATGTTCTCAGGCAAGGTAAGAGTCTGCTATACTGAATGCTACACATACTGTTTTGCCAAGGACACTATGTGTACCAAGAAAATGAACCATTATAGACCTCTGAATTTCTGAATGACTGTGTGCTGGCTTTGATGGAACTTAGAGTTAAATGTCAGTCTGAGTTTTTTGCTGTGCAGAATAACCTGAGCATGTATTTCTTGTTCTGATGAATCTGCAGAATAGACAATGATAAAGAGCACACTAGTCTAGGAGAAAATTGATGGTAGAAGTACTAGAATTGTTGATTTGTCCCTAGCTCATACTTTCTTCACAGTAATGAGGTTCTCTGCTGATGGCATTGACCTGCTCTTGTGCTTCATTAATAAAGCCAAAGGTGTATGCCATATCACAGCACATCATGCCCAGTATATGAACTGGGAAGAGTTACCCAGAAGAGATCAATTGCTGCTCGGGTTGGGCTGGTTATCAGTTGGTGGGTGGTGAGCAATTGTATTGTGCATCACTTGTGGGTTTGTACTGTGCATTGCTTGTGGGTTTGGTTTGTTTTTTTTTCTTTCCCCTTTTAGTTTTATATTCTCTCCCTTTGTTATTTCCTTGTCATTATTATTGTTATTACTATTAGTAGTAGTATTTTACTGTACTATAGTTATTAAACCTTTATCTCAACCTGTGGGGTTTACATTCTTTCAATTCTTCTCCCCTTCTCACACAGAAAGAAGAAAGGGTGTGGGCATGTGAGCAAATGGCTGTGTGGTTGTGACCTACTAGCTGGGTTTAAACCATGATATGCGTTTAAATGAAAGGTGTATTCTGTTTTGGTGTTTTCAGACATTTGGGTGGGACATCTGGATTCATTAACAAAGATGGCTTTTTCTTATTTGCAAGCTGATGAAGCAGAAAAAAAACCCCAACCCAAAATCACTGAACACTGGCAAAAGCATCTTTCCTGTCACCAAAATAGGCAGATACTGCCTTAGCCTGCTGTATACACAGTGCTGGAGAGAGTGCCAGGCAAAGCTCAGTGACTGCCCTCTGCACACCCTGCACACCCTCTGTGTTGCACAAGCCATGGTATCTTGGTCATAAAAAAGGTATAATAAACCCTGCTTATTTCCATTTTTGGCATGAAAGGTGTTTTCTCACCTCTCTTGGATCTGAGCAGTGAAAGATTAATCAAGCGTCCAATCAACAAGAAGCAAAGATTTAACAACTGTTACTTGAAAAAAGCCTAAATCTGGCACCTACTGTATGTTATTTGCCTCTCAGTGGTCTGTGCAAGTAGCTTCCTACATTTCAAGAGGAGTGTTTGCAGAGAGGGAGGATTGCTCATGCCAGTAGCTCTCTCTGATGAAAAATGGAAAGCAATGATTATCTTCAAAAGTCCATGAAGGTTCAGTTAAGGTAAAATATGAGACATGATCAAAGGACTAGAAAGCACACAAATCTCAAGTGAAGGTCTGATTCCATGACAAACACTCGGTTCAGCCTTTACCAAGAGACATAAGGGCACCAGAGAAACCATCCTGGATGATTGAGGATACCCATCCCATAGTTCACTTCAGGAGGATTAAGAGCACATCTGCTTCATTTTGTCAAGGCACATATTTTTGCAGGCTGCTGATGGATTAGGTTAGCATCAGTAAGATGCAGACTGCATGACATGTATCTTTTCATCATCATGAATTTTTTCCTTTTATTTTTTCTTCAAGGGTGGTAAGAGCCCTGAAATGAAAAAAGTTGAACAACATGTTTTCCCCAAAAAATTACATTTATTTTTTTTTCCAGGAAGATCCAATGAAGGCTCATTATGATTTAGCTTCAAACATTTTTTTCAATCTATTTTACAGTATTGTCTGTGAACTGGAAAGTAGATCATTGCTGAATTTCAGTGATTTCTATCTCCTGATTTTCAGACCAAGGACCTATACCCTTATCTGGTAGATATTCCCATTAGCACTTTTCTTTTAAATGAAGCTCTGAAGTACTTATATGTCTGGATGAGAAATAAGGGGTTTCAGACAGAACTAGGAGCTGGGAAATCTCCAGCTTTCTCTGGTCTTAATTCTGTATATTTTTCATTAAGTCCCATGTGCTTCCATGTAGGAAAAAAATGAGGCTTTTTTCTATCATTCTTTTTCCAGCCATTTGTTTTAGGACAGCCACAGGGCTGCTCTAAACTTAACTGCTTCCTAATTATCTTTAAAAGACAATTTCACTTGTGGTGATGAAGATAATGAATGAAACAGAGGGAGATAAAAGAGTAACTGAAGTTCACTGTGCTTCCACCCCTGCCCTGTTTCCCAACCCCTGCTCTTCCGAGGCTTGGCAAAAGGAAGGCAGAATCTGGCTCCTAACCTCTTTGTAGCCTGGAGCAAGAGAAATCCTGAATCTCTCTCTTTTTTTCTTTTTTTTCTTTTCCCCCTTCCCATTTGTACAAAATAATCTCAAAGCAGCAAATGTCTCTCTGCAAATGAAATTGAAAAGTATGACTGTAACTAGAGACAACTATTGTTACGTAATCTGGGTTAGCTATAAAGCAATATTTTGCTTAGCAATTTAATCAACAGTGGGATATTCACTAATTAAGTAGATATTGAAAATATCAGAAGGCAACGTTCTTTTTTATGCATTATCACAAGAAGTCCTTGAAAAAGCTCCATGTTAATTTATGTAATGCACCAGGGTTGCCCTTCTCAGAACATTTTGGTTTTCATTTGTCTCTTTTCGGCCAAAGTGTGACTGCTAACCAAAAAAAGGATATGCATTAGCTGTTTAGTTGTGTTCAGTGTTTAATTTTCCTTTGAGGAGGAAAGTATATTTCACAGAGACTATCCACGGCATTGCATGGTGATCACCATGGAAAACTCAAGTTATGAACTACAATGTTCCATAAAGTGTTAAGAAAACACAAAATTTCTTACTATGGAGACATCTTACCTGTGGTTCTGTTGAGCAAACATTGCATTGTAATGAAGATCACTGAAGTAATTTTCTTTCAATGTTTTTATTACTGACATTAAGAGCTCAGATTTGCTCCTACAGGAGTGCTCTGGTTTTAAAGGGAATGTGGGGCTTGGGACACCAAGGGGAAGAGGCAGTGGTGTGAAGCTGCAGCTGAAGAGTTGCTGCCTACCTGCGGGACTAAGAGGGTCGGGTCTCCCTGGACAGCAACTGCTGCCAGCCAGGGAGCATGCTCCACCCTCCTTCCACATCCAGGATCCCGTCTGCCAAACAATTTGCTGGCGGTCTAAAAGCATGTATCTAATGTTGGATCCTGGAGCTGGAGGGAAGCTGAAGAGCTGTTGTGTGGTCGCCTGAGACTGAAGCACGATGCTGAAGAGAGCAGGATGGAGCCAGATGCATGTCTTGTGTGTGCACACTCTGATACTGCTTTTGACTAAGTTAGCTTTTGATCTGAGTTGCACCATGATAAATCGATGTAACTCTACTGACATTTACTTAACAAAATTAAGAATCACTGTTTATTTTAGTAGAGTTACTCTGCGTTTTACCGGATGCAATTAAGATCAAAATCCTGAGTTACATTGCTGGTTTTACTTTTGAACAATTGAAATGTAAACAATAAATTCAGCAAACTTATGGAATGATGAAAGGACAAATTCTCTTCTTACTTATAATCCTTGAAAAAATGTGTGTTTAGGATTTGACAGTGATTCCATCAAGGCAGAGTGTTGCCCTGGATGTGTATTTTAAATAAGACTCAAACTGTGGTTGGGTGAGGCTCACCTCAAATGAAATATTAAGAAAATCTTTTTCTCGTCCTATTTCTGTCCACTTTTTTTCCATATTAATGATTAATTGGTTATGTTCCTGCTTTCTTACTAAAATGCTGAGTCTTCCACCTACTGTTTCCTTCTATTTTATTCCTTTGTAGTTGTTCCAGCTAACCACCATCTATATGCAAAGCATCTGTTTATATGAAACATGTGGTTCTTATTTTGCTCTGCTCCAGACATGACGTGTATGTGCATAGGAAGGAAGATGAAGTAGTTAACAGTACTAACAGAAAGCTAGATGTTTGAGAAGAAAACTGCTTGCTTAAGTGAACTAAAAAAATTACAATCTTTCCAATTAAAATATTCTTAAATCAAGAAAAAAAGAAGGACATTCTGGATTAGTACTCCAAAGGAAATATCTTTAGCATTGCGAATTGTTGCTTTACAGTCTGAAACTGCAGCAAGGTTTCCAAAGTCTGGTTTAAATAAGAAGGATTCTTAAGGAATGCAAAATTTAAAGCTTAAAATATGGGGTTCCTTCCTTTTTTCTTTTTACGCTTTTTCTTATTTTTCTGCTTTCTCTTTTTCCTTTTTTTTTATTTCTTTATTTTTCCCTCCTATTTCTTTCCTTTTTTCTTCTTCTACCATTTCTTTTCCCTTTCCTTTTTCCCCCTGACTTTTTCTTTTAGTTTTTCTTAGTTCGTAGGCAACTTTACTGAATTTTTTTTTCTATAATCGCTCTTCAAGACATAGAAGGTTTTGTCTGATTTTGTGTATATTCAGGAGGTAGTAGTACTTTAAGTCTTATTTAACAAGGAAGAAACATGTGGACAGTCTAGTCCCTTTTCTACAATCTATAGGAAATTAGTTAGAAGGAATGCTAGGGCACGGGGACTATTCTTAGCTTGACTTTGCTATGGTTTACAGTGAAGATTTAGATGCTTGAGAGCTAGATATTCAAAATCTTACCTGGATCTACCTAGAAACTGGCTTTTCTGCACATAATTTTGTTTCTGAGCTCCTATGAAAATCTTTTGACATACAGGTTAAATTCACTCTGTCTGTCATAAGGAACGTGATTTAAAGGGAAAGAAGCACTGTGAATGTGTGAGATTTTAAGGCTTGCACGAAGATGAAGCAAACTGTTTTTTGAGGACAATGAAGTGGGGACTGGAGATTGGGATCTACTACTGTAATTCACAGGTAGAACAAAGTTATCTCAGTCTCTGGACTGGAGTAGTGCCTTCCGCCATCTTTCTTTGCAGAACTCTGTGGCAGTAGGACTGTGTGTGAACACTCTTGGGCCTCTCTGGGTGTCTTTCTATAGCAGGAAGCCTTTGTGTTACAGTGTATGTGGTTTAGGACAGGTTTTTCGATTCCACCCATTATTACAGCAACTGCTGTTCTTTTCCAAACACATACATAGCTTATGGTTTTCCATGGTGCAAAGAACTGTGTCTTATTAGCCAGAGGCAAGGGGTGCAAATTCAGTCAACAGTGCATATCAATTTAAACATCGCAGTTAGTCAGAATCTCTCTGAACATGTTGCAGGGAATGGAGAGCAGAAGTTAGACAACCCTTGAAATAGATTTGCTGATTTCATTGTCTATCTAGTCAACAAATAGACTCTTACTGTTTTGGTATCTCTGTGACCCTTTCTGAACAAAGTGTGTCTGTTCCATCTTTTGCCTTACTAAATACTGCGGGACAGGAACTTTATTCTGTGTTTGTACAGTATATAGCACAAAGGGTCATGGTCGTTAGCTGAGGCTGTGATGAGTACTGTGAAAATGTCGATAACATTAAGAATATAAAAATGTCTGACCACATAAACCCAGACGCGGCTGGCACAGACTCCTCCTCCCAGCGGTGGACAATTTTGACTTTTGAGGGTAAATGTGTATGATACTGGGCAGGAGTAGCAAGATGTTTATTCTGATTCACCTTCCTGGATTCTGGCACTCAGCAGCTGTATAGGGACTTGTATAGCCAGAGGGTGCACCTAGATCACTATATGCATCAGACGCTAATGGACCTATCCCCCTGCATCCAATTATTTATCTAAAAGAATCTGTAAAGTAAAACTAGGTAAATACCACAGATGATATAAATATTAATGTGAATGAAAGTTAATACTATAGAGAATGGAATAACGTGGACTATCTGCTAATGCTGTTAGAGATTTTAGGGAGTGGTACAGCACAGCTCAGAAACCATTAACTAACTCCTTCCAAACACATTTTTATTCCATGAGCAGGTTGGGGAACCACACCTAACTTGCACTGTTAAAACAAATTGTAATACTTTTATTCTTTCAAGCTTTAGTAGCTTTGAGCACAGCAGCAATCTATAGGTATTATTTCAAAGAAAAACATATGCAGAAGAACTATATTATCTTATCTTTTGCTTTCGTTAAGCCCAGCATACATATCACATCTCATTTTTCCTGTGCATAAGAAATGCAGTTTAGACCAGATGGACTACAGAATTAACACCTTTGTGTCACACTCCTCATTAGTCACTCATTTTATGTTCCCAGAAGAGTACACGAGCCTGTGTAATTCTAAGGCTAATGATTATACATGCATCAATGCAGTTTCCTATTAACAATGCTAGTGGGGTTTCACATAGATGTGGAAAGTCATCTTCTGACTAACTGTTGGATCAAGACCCTATATATCTTAGAAAACATTATGGCTTGTGTCTCATTCTTTTCTTTCCCAACTTTTCTCTCACAAAAATTTGCAATTTTCCTCACAGGGAGCTGCACATATGTTACATCTGATATTTTAAAGCCAAATAGTTTCTGTCTAACCTCCTCCAAAGATATCTTAACAGACATCAGCTAAATAAATGTGCTTACACTATTTTAGGTCTTGTATATCTAAAGGAATAGCTGGATGCTCTTCAAAGATGAAGAGTATAAAAGATAGGAAACATTGGTGGGGATAGAAACAAGGGTAAAATATTTCAAGGCAAAGATAATAGCTGAGGGAAGTGCTGAAAACAGGGGCTTGGAAAGAAGCAAAGCTATATTATTCTTCAGTGCTCTCCACCTAAGAATTGGCAGCCTAAACCAAAATTCAATTTCCACCTACATCCCTAGGTGATAAGAAATTAATTCCAGGAATTACTTTTACTCCTGAAGTCCTTCCTTAAGGCTTGTTAAGCATAATTCCCTTTGACTTGAAATGGCCATTTGCCTGGAAGTGTGGCAGGGTATAGCTCATTGAGGTGGTCTTGTATATGGGGTAAGAATAAGAGGGAGATGTGAGTGGAGATTGCTTGTCAAATCATGTTGAAGATTATCACCTTCCATATTGATAAGAATAAAAGAGTCCACATAGTCAAGGACACACATTCTGGTTTTCAAGCAGAAATTCAGTCTTCACATTGCAGACAGAAAGTTACATTTTCAAATTTTAAATTGTGGTACTTGTACATCAACTTGCTAGAAACAAATGTTTATTTTCTGGCTGAAAAATGCACGTTTGCCAGCTTAATTGCCTAACAGCTCTTTATTTAGGTTGGATGTAAATTCAGAAATGTCTTTTCAGAAATAAACTTGCCTGCAGATGGCTGCTCTATGTTTCTGGAAATCTTTAAAAAAAATCTGTCTATTTTAACTAGCTTCAGTGGAAATCTTGTAAATAAACAAAGGTTTTAGCTAATTCTTTCCAATATTCTGGAAAGAAAGCTATGTCAGGCTAATAACATGGAGTTGTGCTATCATATCATAAAACATATCATGTTTTCACTGAAACTTTTTTGCTGCAAATACTGGATATGGTGTTTGATTTTGCTTATGAATGGGCAGTGGCATATATACTTTTTCGTTCACCCCCTACTTCACTATTTCTGGTAACATAAATTGTTCCTGAGTTGATATTTTTTCAAAGCATTCCTTGAAAAAAATCTTTGAACTTTGGTTGGTTTCACTTGGAAGTGTTACTTTACATCATGTATTAAGCAATTTTCTCCATTACTTCAAAGTCATCAAATACAGCTGTCCCCACTTTCATAGCTGTAAAATCAGATCTCTAATATAGTGTGCTGAAGCAAAAAGAGACCTCATTAATTGATTTTAATTTTCTTGAGGCTAGAGGAAGGACCTAAATCTCTGCAGCCAAACTGAAATACACCCATAGTGCACTGTCCCACAGTACACAAACCTTGATTTTCAGAGCAGATGGATCAGGTCACTTCAGATCCAAAAGCACAGTCATTTTTTTCTGAATTTCAAATTAATTCTTAGGTGGTTGATCATGTGTCCTTTACACAACCTTTTCTATGTCCTTCTCAACCCTTTAAATTCACACCTCATTTCTTAGATAATTTCTACTAAGAAGTCTCTGCCCATCATCATAGCATGTGGATCCTCGGAGTGGATATGGTTGCATTTTCTGTTTGCAGTTTCTCGTGCGTAGAACATACCTTGGGTGTTGAGAAGTACTATTTCAGACAGCACAGTCAATCATTAAACACAGATGAGAAAGTTTTATTGCAATTCATAGCCTTCTCTTAGGCAACTGCAGGAGAGCTGTCTGCTCTGCTGGAAAAGCAAAGAATTCAACAATATATAATGCCTGTTAGGTTCATGTAAGGGGGAGAGTAATGACTTAAGGCCAACTTTACTACCGATTGCTCAAGCCCCAGCTTTGAGGCGCTTAATACACTGATAGATGTGGTTAGGTGAGCAGAATATAGTCCACCCTGTGACACAACCCCATCCATATGCAGTTCATTGTTAATATATAGCTAAACCAGGAAATTTCTACAATCAGATAAAGAAAACTCTATACTGTGTGATTATGGCTTGGTCAGATGTGAGTGTCTGTATGAAAAATAATACCTCAGGTTGAATAACAAAGAACAGCTTGTATTTGAACTTGGCTGTGGTGAATTAAAATGAATTCTCCAAGTCCCATTGCTCATGGTAGCTTTCAATTTTGTAGCATTTTTCAACCCTTTTTGCTCCTTCAGGGTTATGAGTGATTAATGTTATTGACTTAATCTCAACCTGATATTTTTACTGCAAATACTTCCAATGTTATGAGTATAATTATAGTTTAATGATTTAAATTTGTGGATTCTCTTCCCCAGAAATAAAGGACTATATTTCACTTTTAGATTTTTAAAGCTATTTTTTCTCTTTGTCTTACAAAATGAGCAAATAACACATAGGGAAAGTGGGAAAGTTTGTTGGTGACATATTAATTGCTAGAAGTATCTATCATTGATTTTTTTTGCCCTCAATTTATAATTTTACAATGAAGTCTACAAGCGATTTAGTCTTATCCTTAAGGAGGGTGGGTATCAAAAGAATCAATAATAGAGGTAAAGTTTGATACAGGAAGCAAAATTGTGTTTCATGAGCTGGAGATTTCCAGTACAGCTGAAGGATCTACAGTATTGTCTTTGTCCTGAATGTAGAGCTCTGAAAGATAAAAATATCTAAACTATCAGATACATTCGACATTTAATCTAGCTAGTTACAATGAAACAATTGCAACACTATTCGGATAGCATGAGAAAGAAGTGTTACAAATTCAGTGAAAGTCAAATTTTCAGAGACCTAGTGTGATCTTCAGTCATATATGCCTCAGTCACTCGCATGTGCTCTTCCATCAGCTACCTTTTGTGTTAACAAATAATATATTTTAAACACAACTCCTGTGCTCTGGTTGAGTCTGACTGATGCCACATTGTGATGGGTTCAGCAGTAGCAGCCATTTTTCTCCTTCTCAGTAGCTGGTACAGCACTGTG
>JAOEHX010037716.1:0-12870 GCA_025448015.1 Bolborhynchus lineola
CCGGGAGAGCAGCTGGACTATGAAGTTTAGCACTAGGAAGTAAAAAGCTGCTGTTGAGGGGTTGCTGAGCCAAGCTGTGCCACAACGCTCTCAAAATGCGGTGCCTGTGTGCTGTCCTCAGACCCCTCAGCAGCGATAGCTCGTGCTCCATCTATTACAAACAGAGACCTACTTCAGAAGTGTAAGTGGTGATTTTATATGGTTTCGTTCCTGGATCTGCTTTCCTCCAAGTTTAAATGTTTTTTTTTGTTTTTTTTTTTTAACCTTCTGTTACTGTAGACACATCTGAAGTTGTTTTCTTCCCTCCCCTGCTCTGACTTCCAGCTTTTGAGACAGCTGTACTAAGAGAGATTTGAATATATTAATAAGGCTTAAAGACACTTTTCATGGTGACCTTTAAAATATCTCAGGCTGTGAACTAGCTAGTCTGGAGCGGGGAGAGTTCTTCAGCTTGAGATTTCAGGCTGAATGAGGCACAGCACAGCATTTTTGTATTCTTCTCTGCGTCTTTCTGTCAAATGATGCTAGTAGTGAATTCAGATCTCAGCCACCTTCTTCTGCAAAGCTATTTGTTTGGGCAGTTGAGACTAAATTGATGATTTCTCCATTCTAAAGTTTTTTCCTGTTCAGCTAAGTGATACTTTTTTAAAAAAGCATAGTACCTAGCTGTGGGCCAGAGTTCTATTTAACATACACTGCCTGGGAGAGTGTGGTACTTGCAGGCATCAGTTAGAAACTGTGACATAAAAGAGCCATTGTCTTTGGTGAAGCAGCTGCACCCTTAAGCTACTGACACTGACTTTTAAGCTGTAACTAATTAAAAAACAGTTGTGAACTGTTGTCATATTAAAAGTGTTTTAAGTGACCCATATTTTATTGAAAGTAAACTTTTCCATTATGTTCTGTGTCATGTTTTTCCTTTGTAAATAAATGAAGGATGCACACTTTAAGCCTTGAGCTAAAGTAAAATCAGTTTTGCCAGATACTGTAGGTCCACAAAGCTGCAGAGGTAGCAGGATGGATTGCTGTTGGGGTTTGCATGATGGAACTGTTCAGGCAAAGTTTTGGGTGCTGTTGTATTAAAAGTGTGTGTGTGTGTGTGTGTTCATGCTAGAATTTGAGAAAGCTGTCATGTCAAAACTTGTCAGAGGGAAGCACAGAAGCTATGAAAGAAGACATTGTCCTCTTGAGAATGTTGGGAGGAAAACTACGCCATTCAGTTTTAATTGCACCTATTAATGCTGCTTTGTGTAAAAGGCTTCCTGATGATGCCATGGCTAAGCCTGTTTTTCAGGACTTTGTGTACATTTCAAGCCTGCTGAGGTTTAAACTAGCTCTGTAGGTTGCTATACTGTGATTAAGGAAAAAGATGATAAACAACTAAGTATCTTGTGTCAAGAGTAGTGAATGGTCTGGAAACTGCCACAACATTGTGTAATCACAATAAATGTGTGTTTCATTAAAGGCATTGCAGAGTAGGTAGCAGAAATGGATAATTTCAGGTTTTTATTTCAGGTTTCCAAGTAATCGATTTTAATTCAGGCCACAGTGAGGTTTTGTTGGTTTGTTTTTTTTTCCTGTTTTCTTGCACATCTATTTCATAATGCTGAAGTTGGGGAGAAATGGAACAACGATAATGAAAATTGTAAATGTGAATGTGGGTGAAATAGTAACCAGTGTTCCTCCTACTCTAGAGTATGAAATAAAAATAAGGGAGGGGGAGAAGCACAAGCATTGTGTTAGCAGATAGCTCAGCAAATACCATTTACATAATGTGTTTGTGTGCACCCAGCAGCCTGGAGGTGGCCACAGTCATTAGGAATGGGGAGTTTTGCCTCTTTGTGATTTTAAGGTGAAAGTCAGTGCTGTTCAGAATAATGTAAATTGAACAGCATGTGGTGTTTGCAATTGGCGTGTCCCATAGAACATACTGCTATGCTGGGGAGGAAGGAGAAGCTGCATAGGTATGTGTATGGCTCTGCTGCCTGAAATGGGGAAGAATCACAGATAAGGTGAAAGGGAAGAGTTGATAAAAGTTAAGCAGCAGGGGTTGTGTGCCTGGCTGAAGAAAACAAAATGCAAAGAATGTTTAAGCATTTCCTTCCTGTTAGTTCTTGTAGCAAGTATCTTTTACTTAAAATATGTTAAGATACTTGTCAGATACCATATGTAATTTGACTTTATGATCCTCACATGGATGGAGATGCTTACGTGGAGAATTAATGGATAAAACAGAAAGAGCACAGGTGTGCATGTGATCAATGTCACATACATAGTGAATTGAAATTTAAAATGTCTGAGTGCCTTCTGACAGAAGGGTTTTCACAGGTAAAATCTGGTAAAGCTTCCTGTAGAAACTGGATGTTTTCCCTTCATTTGTCTTCCTCATCACCCCACTGGAAGCAGCTTTTTCCCTTTTAACTGAGTCAGGAGGAAAGGAAATGCCACCACACTATAGACATGCAGCTTTCTGTTTCAGTGAATCAGCCTAAATCCTCAGTGAACAAGTAGCTGGTAACACTGTAAACCCAAAACATGAGTCAAAATCTTTGGTCTTGTTTAGGGTGCCACCAGGGTCAGTTGTCAAGTTCTGAAGCTGGTGTGATTTTTATGCTGTGTAAGTGCTGTGACTAAAAGTGTAAAGCAAAGTAGGTCTTTGGGCTCTTTGGTATTCAGAATTGGCCAGCTTGACTGAAATTTGAATTTAAGCTAGAAAAGTGCTTGGGTTTATCTGTGTTGCATTATTATAATTTTTCATGCAAGGAATGGTAAGAGACTTCTCAATGGGTTTGAATTTTGGCTAAAACCTCGTCACATCATGGACTGATTTTAGGAGGCCTGGAGTTACTGATACATGTTGCTTGCAAGGGACATAGCAGTGTCTGCCTTGTGGAGCTGTGGGCATTCTCAAGTGTTCACAGCAGTTCTCTTTGCATCTTTAAAATGCAAAGCAGGTATTGGGAAATTCCCTTACCCAATTTCTTGGCTCTGCAGTTCAGTACAGCAAAAATAGCACAAGACTGTGTGCTAAGGAGTGCCTTGGCCCAGGTAGAATGGGGGTGGAGTGCTCTAAAAGATGTGGCATAGGGTTGTATTGGACCTGACAGAATTCAGAAAGTATGTTGGATGTATTTAAGCAACTTAGTGTGGGTAAATACCAATTAGCTAACCTGCAGACAATTATTGGAGTAAACTGTGTGGAAAAGCCTTTCCTTCTGTAAACTTAGGGAAGCTTTTAGTGGGTGGGAGGAGAGAGATCTGGCTGGAATGGTAGGTAAAGCACTTTCATTGAGTTGGGAAGGTTGTGATTCATGCTTTTGTTTTATTCTTTTCATCTGTTTAGACAAATTATATTGATAAGCAAAGTGTCACTGGTTGTGAAATGCAAAGGAGTATGTGTGTCTTGGGGGAGGTAGGGAGGTCTGTTTTGTCTTAATCTATGTAATGCTTTTTTATAGTATGACTCACTGGTAATTGAGCATGTGGGTTATGGCACTGTCCTATTAGTGCTTTTTTTCCTAGGGAAATTGAACAGGTCAAGATTTGCTTTCACTTCTGCGTGGAAACACTGCCCTAGATTTGGAGGTTCTTGCCTTCCTGTGTTTGTTAATGTGGCCACAATATGCAAGTGTTGCTCCTTTATTGCAGTTTGATGTTTGACAATATGTTTTACACTTTCTGAAAGTACTGAATTTAGTAGCTGGCTAAGGCTTTCTTTGACAAATCAAACTATGCCAATAACCAGGGAGGGGAAAATGTTGTAAGTAGTCATTCTGCCTTATGGGGGAGCAATACTATTGATCAGTAGGAAGTAATGACTTTCAGGATATCTTAGAGTGGAATTTGCACGACTCACATGAGAATAATGTTTTTTCTTGTGTTGAGGTTTTTTTCTGACATCTAGTTAAGTTACTGTAACAAGGGCTCAAAACATAAGCAACCCCATCTACAGACATCTAGAACAACACAGCTTTAATGCAAGGTGTTGTCTTTATAATAAGGGGCTTTCTGAATTTCCTTTGTTTAGATTTTTGTCTGTCTTCAACTTGTATTTTCTGAAGCTTGGGAATCAGCTCAGGTGCTGCTCCACCTTCCTTTCCCCATGGAGCTTGTCCTCCACTCCAGTCCTCTGAAACCTCTGCTTTACAAGGAAGCAGAAGATGTACCCCGTTAGTTTTTATGATAGCAAAGTGAACTGGAATTCCCAGGATGCACTGCTTTTGTAATTGGGCTAATGTAAAAAGTTGAGGATCTTGGCCAGTTCTTGATTCAAATGATTAAAATATGAAAAAACAACTGGATGGGGAAGTAGCAATTCATGATGCTTGGAAAGCATGGATTTCTTAGAGCAGCTTTGCTGTCAAAACAAGTATATTGCACAAGTACACCCTCAATGAAACCCTAACTCATTTGAGAATAGATTGCACAGTAATTTTTACTTCTGTAGGGCTGTTTGTATGGCTGCTTATTTGGTCATATTGTAATAACACCTTGGATGTGTGAGGTGAGGTCATTAAGCAAGTATAGGAGGGGAAAAAGGTTCTGAAACATTCTGTGTTTTTCTGTTAGTGCCTGACACCTTTAAAATGTCAGTGCTCTGTTAAATATGAAGCCATTGACTCATTTATGCTTGTGTATTACTTGTGTAAACCACCTCTAAGGTCAGATGTCATTTTACTAGAATAATATAGGGTAGACAACTTTATTCTGTAGTCGTTGCTTGGATGGGGGTAGCATTTAAGAGCTGTCTTTCAGCATCAGTTGTCTAGAACTGAGGGTTTGAGCCAATCTCTGTAGTTCCCTTCATGGACCCCAAATCAGCAAATTTCTTTGTTCCTGTATTTAATGCATAAACTGATTGCAGCACTGAAGTTGTGCTTGAATTGCTTTTTGATTTATTTGGCCTCTTGTATTATTGGCAGAATTCATTGTGGATGAAAGACTGAAGTGTCCAATGTAATTTTAATTGGTTTGGTAACTTGATCTTAATTTGCTTTAATGTCTTGTGTACACAGTGAGGAGCTAGGAGAATTCATGGAGGTGAAAGGTGCCAACAGCCCTGGGATCCTTGTACTGACCACGGGCCTCAGCAAACCTTTTATGCGTCTGGATAAATACCCCACGTTACTCAAAGAACTTGAAAGGCACATGGAGGTATATCTTATCAGCATTTATGTTCCAGCTTAATGATGATTTACAACAATTATTTTAAAGGTACATGTCAAACAGGATGAGACCCAAAATTACGTTTGTTTGCTCTTCCATCAGCCTTCTGGAATATGGGCTGCAATGGTTTAAAACATAGTGCAATAAAACTTCCTGTAAAAGCTAAACATTTAAAGTTATATTAGCCAGAGAAGCTCATCATCACTACTAGACCAGTCTTAGGGTCTAGGTTGACTTGACATCGAATGCATCTGCTGCATAATACTTGAGGCTACTTTCTCTTGTAGAAAGCATGCTGCTTCTCATCTTAAGACCTCAGTGTGTCAAACACCAGAATAGTCCCTTTGGCTTCTACCGAACACGGTCCAAAAATTATCTTTCCAGTATGGGAAGGTGTTGAGTAGCTACAGTTTCTACTCTTGCATTATATAGGTTATATTTTTGGAGTGTGAAGGAGAGAGAGCAAAAGAAAGCATATGGGTCTTTGTCTTGTCATACAGTTTGGTTTGTCAGTCAGTGACAACAGAACATACCAGTCAGTAAGGAGTTTAGTTTGTGACAAAGCTAACATGCCATATAAAACTCTTTAAAATAATCACTTTCCTATTAGGATTTCAAAATCTCTTATCCACTATGTCTTGTAAAACTGCCTTGGGTCTATTTAAGCCTAAGTAGGAATGATAACAAGTGTCTTCGTTTTTACTACAAGAAAGACCACCAGTGCATGATGTAAGAATAGAAAGGCTGTGAAAAGAGAGCACATCAGTCTACAGCTTTTTAAAGAATTGTTCATTGGTTTTAGTTAAGAGTCTAAAAACTTTTTTTGTCTTACTAGAACTAAATCTTTTCTCCATTGGTTTTAGGATTATCATCCGGATCGTCCAGATATTCAGAAATCCATGACTGCCTTCAAAAACCTTTCTGTAAGAGTGATAAACAATAGATGATGATATATTTTAAGCAGAATATTTTTGAATTTCATTCCCCTCTGTTGCTCTGAAACAGTGAGGCTTTTTTGTAAGCATGTAAGAAAATTGTGAAAGCCTGGAAATTGATACTGTTTGTGGGCTAGTTAAAGATAGTCATTTGCTGGAGAGTTATAGCAAATACACTATTGATGTAAATGCCATGCAAAGCATTCTCTGCCTCTTGGTCTTTCCTCACACTTGTGCTTTGTTTTCCTTTCTACTAGTGCTAGCGTAACTAGCATCCTGAGGAAGAGCTTCTTTACAATAATTTAGCTGCAGCAAGCGTATACTTAATGCAATCTCAACTACAATAAACTGAATGTGTTGTGCTTCCTGTTAGAGGTACATGCTGGTGGTAACCCAACATTTGCTAGCTTTTGGTTTGGGGATCCCATTCCACTGGGTGCTTTACAAACGAGAAAACGGTTCTTACTGAGAAAAATTCAAATAAATGGGAGTACAGCTAGTAGAGCAGGTTGGAGACATTTAATAAAAATAGGAACACAAGATTATAAACACAGTCTGTGCAGTTGGTGTAGCTCTTTTTACTAAAGATAGGTGCCTTGTTGTATAGTCGTGTATTTGTGACAGCTGTGTTACTCTTTTCTGCTGAGCCTAGCAATTTGTGGTTAGAAGTACAAAAATGTAAAATGTAAAGAAAGGAGAAATTTGAGAAACAGAGCTATTTGCTATGAGTTTGGAATGGTAATTGAAGTAAATGTATTGGAAAAAAAAAGGAATGTTGAAGTTAGCAAAACAACTATTTTTTTTTTTTTTTAAGAAATACTGATAGTGGTCATCTAAATGAAAACACTTCAAGTTGGGTGCTGTCTTCTGTACTACAAATACAACAGTAAATACAACTGTAGTGGTATTTCTACTCTTAACCTGCTCCAAATTTGATAGAGTTGATAGAGATGGTGTTTTTCCCTGTGTTTGTTAGGCACAGTGTCAAGAAGTACGGAAACGGAAAGAACTTGAATTACAAATACTGACAGAAGCTATCCGTTGTTGGGAGGGAGAGGATATTAAAACACTTGGCAATGTGATTTACATGTCCCAGGTCATGATTCAGTGTGCTGGAAGTGAGGTAATTTCCTTCTCATTTTTCTCTCTCATCTGCTTGGGCTTTTCATTTTGAAGAAAATTAATTATAATCATTTTGCAGCAGAAGTAAACAGAATGCTTCAGAATTACTAATCTAGACTAAAATCTTTCTCTACTGATTAAGGCTTTTATTACAAAGCCTGGGATAAATTTCTTTGAAGACGGATGGTCTCATCTGTAAAATTTACAGAAAAGGAACCAAATACAGCAGTTACAAACATTGTAAGATGATTTTGCAGGACTGTTTTCAGAGTGCATACTTAAACATGATTTTTCACATGTAGGTATGTTACAGGATCATTTTGTGTAGCAGTAATTATGGGGCTTGTATTATAAGGTATCTTGAGGCACATTTGCTGTTTTGGGCACTTAGCTGAAGTAATAAATTTTGAAATACAAGCTTGAGAACCAGGTGGTTTGGGAGAAATGGAATAAGAAGCAGCATTAGAAAGTTTAAGGTGATGCTGTGAAGTCTGGGGTGATTTTTTTAGAAACATCCAAGCACACAAAGAAAATGCTGTCCTACCAGAACTAATGTTAAAATTATCTTAAAAGCAAGTGCCAAAAGAAAGGAAATACTCTACAGATTACAAACGTGTTTACTGTGAGTTGTTCCCCTGTAAAATCAATAAAGCTTTGAATGTGGTGGGTGCTTTTGATTTGCAACCTCATTCAGTCAGTTTCCTCCCTTAGAACAAAGATACCTATAAATTTGAAGAAATATGAAGTGTTTATGTAACTGAATAATTAAGAATTTGGCAACCGGTAACTTCCAGATATTTTATTAGGTGTTAAATAAGATTCAGTAGAGGTGATAGTGCATCTTCTGCAATCAAGTCTTAATACATAATAAAGCACCACCCTACTTCCCACTCTCATCATGAGTTTAAATGTCAAATTTAAAGGACTTGTAGAAGTTTCTACATAGCGTTACAGGCCTTTGGCTAGGTGTAGAATGGCTTTGTTTGTGTAAAATCACTTGGCTTTGGTTTTGTCTTGTTTGTTTTTTTTTAAATACATATATAGGGATTTGTGAATGTTTACTGAAAAATAGAAACATTGAAACTTGGTAAAGACTTAAGGACCTGTACTGTTTTGCAAAGATGCTTGAAATTGAGACAATGACTTTGTCAATAGATATATTTGCTTTGTCATTAGAATTAAAACATTATACCTTAATGCTTCTCTCTTTCATTGTTTGTCTGAAGTGGTAGATCCAAGAGAAAGCCTTCTCCTCCCATAAAAATGTCCTTTGTGCTTTTTTTTGCGGATAACTTCTTAAATGAAAGCAGCAAATGAAAGCCATAACAAAGTAATGAGGGCTTTTTATTCTAAATAAAAGCATTATTACTTTTGTATTCTTTTTCTACTTTGGATCGATCATAATCCAACGTAATTCAAAAATCTGATCTTTTCAACTTGAAACACCATGGTTTTGACATTACTGTAACAGCATCCATCTAAAATTATATAAAGAAACCGATCAAATGAGTTATTTTGGTTCTGCAGAAATTGGCAAAACAGTTGTATCATATTAACCAAGGTCAGTATTTCACCCAGACTATAAAATTTCTGTTTTAAAATAAGAGGCTTTACTCTCCAGGAAGAAGCGTAGGCATGTGGTACTGTCAGTTTTCAAAGAGAATATCTGTCTTTGCTTTTTTTCTAGTTTTACAGACATTAATTTTGCCAAAAGTAAATATTTGTTGAGTAATTATGGAGTGGTAACATTAGTGGTAGTTTCTAATAATATAAAACAAAAAAAGGGGGAGGGGGCTTGTGATGTTGTATTTACATTTTCATTTTCTTTTTCTGATAAGGAAAAGAATGAAAGGTATCTTCTTCTCTTCCCTAACATTTTGCTAATGTTGTCTGCCAGCCCGAGAATGAGTGGGTTTATCTATCAGGTAAAGTAATACATGTATGTATGTGTATAAATGTTTTGGGGGAAGGGGGTGTGGTTTGTTTTTTCCAAATGGTATTTTGGAGGAAACTTTCAAGGACTGTTAAACTCCTGTGTTTATAAAGATAAAAGGTAATTTATGTGATAAGAGCTGGTCATCTGTTTTATAAAACTCTGGGCTAGAAGCCTGGGGCTTCATTTTTGCAGCTGTGATTATCAGCAGGGTTGTTTTTTTTCACCTTGTTAGCAGTAGCTAATGAGTGGAAGCATTGGTAGCTTTTTAGATTTACATAGGGGAGCAGTGCTGTTGTACAGGTTTGTTACTGCTCTTTGCTGCTCAAGTCTTACCAAAATTACACAGCACTCAGCTTTCCTTGGTGTGAGTCAGGCTGTCATCTGTTTCTTTAGGCTTGTCTACATTAGTGTTTTACGTTTAAAATTAATCTCTCTTTTTTTTTTTTTTCTGTTTAATGATCTTTGAGACATAGCATAGAAGTTGTTTTGGGGTTCACAGACAAGATTCACTCTGGGTGAAGTTGAACTGGAAAGCATGCTCCAGAAGTGCTTTTGATCTGCTCCAGTTCCGCCGGCAGATCAAGTACATCAAGTACATGGACACATGCCCTGGGCACAGCTTAGAACTAGCTGAGTATAATACCAGCTGAAATGCATGCGATGTGGGCATCATG
Source organism: Bolborhynchus lineola (assembly GCA_025448015.1). NCBI lineage: Eukaryota > Metazoa > Chordata > Aves > Psittaciformes > Psittacidae > Bolborhynchus > Bolborhynchus lineola. Next base: position 9,834 of record JAOEHX010037716.1, read on the forward strand.
TCCTTAGCACCAGGAGCACAAATCCTGCACTCACTGTTGGTAGACACAGTCTTTGAGCTCTCTACCAAGTTTCCTAGCTGAATGCCTATTAGCTTGTGCCTATTTCCCCACTACAGAAATAGAGCATTTGCTATAGTGCGGGAGGATCAGTGCTGATTGGGTTGGCTCCTTTGTACTTTAAAACACGTTTGCAGAAACACTTGCATTTTGTTGCATATTTTCAAAGACTCCTGAAAAGTGAAGCTAAAGCAAATGAACAGTCCATGACGCTAAAATCTTTATAAATGTTCTTGGAGTATTGCTGTGTTGTTTCCAGACATCACATCAAAATGCCAAAAGCAAGGGGAAAACTGCAGCAAGGTTCAAAAACAAGCCAGAGATTTCACCTGCTCCGAGTACTTCTGTAAATCAGCCTTTCAAGCAGTTTCTTTCTCCTGAGTAGTGATATGCCTGCTTGAAGGAATGCTGAAGTTTAGTCATTTGGGGTTCCTATATGATCAACCACAGCCAGTTGTAAACTGATGTTTTGTTCTGTTGTTTGTTTTTCTTTATTAAAAGCAGTTACATTCCAAAGTTCATGTTTGGATTCATATCTTGCCTACTAGTAGTAATTGGATTTATCTAAGACAGTGTTGCATTAGGTGATTTAGGTGGACAATCAAATTTGTTAGCTCTGTGCCACTCTTCACAGTTTTTGGGCAGTGCTTTACCCAGCATTGATGGAAAAAGATGCTAGAAAAGGCAGGTAAGCTCTGTATTCTAGGTGGCATATCCAGAATTTCTGATGAAGGTAGATTCTTGTGTACTGGTTAAAGGCAAATGAGTAGAAATCTAGTGTGGTAACAAACAATATGAAATGAAACCATCTGATAGGTTTTATTTTGCTCTCCTACTGTACATTTCTTATTTCCCCTTCCCTCCCACCTTGTCCCTCAGGAACACAGTGCTGTTCAGTAAATAAGCAATTTTCTGTGCATTTGTCTTCAGGTTCTACTCAGTATTGCCACAGCCCTTTCTTGGTGTTTGCCATCCAGCCCTCTCCTGAATGCAGAACTCCTCAATTTCCTCATAACCTCTTCCTAACACTGAGAAATTCTAAAATTGTAATAACTACATATTCATAGCAAAATGAAACTATTACATCGCTGTTTGTGTCTGAGACAGTGGCTCAGAGCTGTGTCTGCATTGCATCTGGGCCACCTGGACTTCCCTTCTGAGATTCTTGTCTCAGAACTGGGATGGATATGGACAGGCGATGATGCAGCTCCCTCAGTCATTCCCAGGCAAATGATGGCATTGGAGGCAGCATCCTATATTACACCCTCCCTGTATTTCTGAATATTCATTTACCAGCAGGCTTCATGTTTTCCAGTTGGTAGTGCTGATACCTGCCATGCTAGTTAATGGGGAGAACTTTTAGCAGTGGTAAGCTTAAATCGGAAGGGGCACAGACCGTGCTTCATAGGGGGGCTTCACACTTGTTTGTTTTAAGATGGGAAATATCAAAGATTCACAAGTTCAGTTCCGTTTTGTGTTTTGCTGGGTTTGTACTACTTCTGTCCATGCGGTTCACATGATCTTTGTTCTTTGTCACCAGTCTTTTCTTAGTGTATCCACATATTTCATTTATACCTATATCATCATTTTTTGCACCTCCTTAATTGTGGTTGTATGCTGTGTTATTCATGAGCCAGCAAACATGGAAAAGCAAAATGAATTTTAGGCTGCACTGTAGTGCACAATGCCACCAGTTTCCTTCAGTGGAGGAGTTGTTGCAGGCAAACTCTTCCTTTCTCTTTGTCATCTTGGTCTTGAGAGTGCCCTGTGCATACAGAATATCAAGTGTTTTTTAGTTTCAAGTGTCTGCGAAACCTTTGTCCATTCTGCAGTCATTAGGAAAGAGAAAAAAAAAGTTGATTTCTTGTTCCTCCCCTGGAGCCAAAATTCTCCAGTGCATAGTATTTGCACTTTTGCCAGCTTGTGCTGAATAGTGTTTCTGTGTGGGAGAATATAGGATCTGTCTTAAAAAACTTTTATTAAAGTTGCATTTTTGGTAAAGCCTTTTCATCCTGAGTCGTATTTATTCTTCTGTGCTTGTAAACAGTGAAAAAATTAGCCTAAACTGACTTTCCTCCTCTTCCCCACTCCTCAGCTTGACTGGGTTTTAAACAAGACATTACCTTCTACAAAATAATACGTTCTTCTGAAACTTTATGGATTTAAAGATGTTTTTACTGCTTTGGGTTTTTTTTCCCCTGAAAGTACTTCTGTGAGCACATTTAGTAGTTAGGGTTATTAGAAACATCAATCTGCAGTAAATAATTGATGCATTTGTTTAGTGAAATCTTTTCTAAATCTACTTGTACTACAAACCTTGGTTTGAGAGCTAGCCAGTTTGCAAATAAATGTTCTTAAAAATGAATCAGTATTGCCTCTCATCATGCAATATGGATGACCCTGAAGGTTTCAGATTCATGAACCCAAGGCTGTGATGAGTGACCGCTATTACAATTGTATAGATTTCATAGCCTGCATAGGTATCAGATAGACTGATACTCTGTCACAGGTGTCATTTGCAGAAGTTGAGCATTGTAAAAACTTCATCACAAGGTTTTCGTATTGATTTTTAAATGTTTTTAACCCATCAGTGTGTGTGCTTTTGTTCAGAGCTTGAAGTTAATAGATACCAATATGAAGTTAAGATGTTCTTGATAATGTTTCTCTGTGTGTTGGATTTAACTTCAGTGTTACTACTTTTTTCTTTTTTCTTTTTTTTTTTTTTTCAGGGAAAACTGCCAACGACAGGAATGACTATCACAAAGTTAGAAGACACTGAAAACCATAAAAATGCATTTGAAATATCAGGTATTGACAGTAATATTTTTATTACTTACTCCAGGGTATGCTATTTCAAATATCAGTTGTTCTGTCTGAGCGGAGGGGTAAACTTTTTCATCGTTTGGGTGACCAAGCCCTGGCACAGGTTGCCTAGAGAGATCTCCATCTTTGACAGAACTCAGAAGCTCTCTGGCCACAG